>VZRE01003326.1:0-52634 GCA_013396775.1 Cephalopterus ornatus | reverse complement strand
GGGGGGGACGTTGCAAATGTGATTATTTGCATTGCTAGGCTAGATGTTGACACCCTGAGTCCAAAACTGCCTGACCTTTCTCAAGTCTCCCTAAGGTTTACAAAGCATGATATGATCCATTCTGACAAAATAGCAAGGAAAAACACTAAAAAACTTCTTAAGAAGAGAAAGGTGTTCATTGTGGGTCAAGGATGTGGTGCTCTGGTATAATCACACACATAAAAGAAATCAATACCACACGTAGCTCTTGTAGGATGAAAGGATAATTGTCCAGCACAATTAGCTAGACAACATTTACCTCTTCAGGACATTTTTTTCTTTCTTGTCTCATTGTATGCTTGTGCTTCTCAGTGTGCCCTATTCCCATTCACTGTGTCGTCCTCCCCCCCAAGTTTTTCTGCATGTGCTTTTATCACTGCTCCCAATTTCCCATGCTCTGCTGTCTTGGGTTTGAGTGGCAGGGAGGAATCTGTAAGCAGGTGTTGTGGAAGTGAAGCGTGCCGTTCGGTCAGTACATTAGGTAAAGTAACATTCCCCTGGGAACTCTAATGCTTACAACTGCATCAGCCCCAACTGTTTTTGCAAGAAGAGGAAGAGGCCAGTCCTGACCTCTTCTGACCAGACATTTAGGAAATAAACCCATTTTTAGCAGATATAATAGCTGTCAGTTTATAAAAGTGTAATAAGTATTAACAAAGCAGACTTTTTAGTTACAACCTAGTAATAAATTGCAAGGGAAGAAATTAGGGATATAGAAGAGATTAGGTTTGAATGCACAGGATCATATTAAAAACTAGTTTAAGAAAATGTTCAAGGTACTCTGCTCTGTATAGTCAATATGATATAACTGGTTTAGACATGAATGCAGAAATAAAAAAAAATTTTCATGAACCTATGCCAAAAACGTTCAGAAATCCGTACAGACTAGACATTAGAAAAGGGGCAACACACCTAATGTAAAAACTAATGCTGCAATGAAAGAAACTGAGTTACAGCTATTGAGGCTCGTTTTGGAAATAACCCTTATGATTTGAGCTCTGGAAGGAGGGAATCCATATTCCACAAACAAGAGGAAACTGTGTTCATCTTCTTTTATTAATATCCTTTCAAATTGCTGAAATGAGAAAGAAACATTTAAAAAAAGCGTTTATAAAAAAAGCCCAAATACTCTGCTTTACTTCCTTCTCTTTCCCCTAAGTTATAGCCCACCAACAGCTCACCAATTTTCTTCAACTCTTTTTTTAACCAAATATGTCTTCCCAGCATAAATATGTTAAAGCAGTCCTCTGCACTATCATTTTAAAGTCCTGGGATTTCATTCTGTTTCTGATGTCCCAAAGATGTAAACACTTTTTTTTTTTTTTTTTTAAGGATCAGTGAATTACAGGGAGCTTGCACTCCAGGAAGGGAGAACAGAATGGGGTGCCAGGAGGTTTTGATAGATAGAATTTCTGGATTTCTGGAGCACTTGTTCAGGCTTTTTCTTTCCCAGTTGCCAACAAGAGTTTGCTCGCCGAGAAGAAAATCACCAGAGTGCTGTGCTTAAAATCAGAATGTCTTTTTCTTAATGTGATGGCCTCACGAACAATAATGCTTTTTACACAAAATACAAACCCTTCAGTAATAATAATAATAATAATAGAAGTCATAAAGTAAAGGTTTTAATTTAAAAATAAACTTTTTATCGGCATTTTGATTTTGCATTTGCTTTTTCTGACCAAAAAAAGAAAGACTGTACAGCTTTTAATTTCATTTTTTTAACTGTGTTCTTTGAAGGAAACATTCTTCTGCAGCATAGCTTCTGCAGTGTACAGTGCCTATCTGTGCATACAAAGCATCCCATATGGTTGAAGTAGGCTGGAGGGGTTGCTACTAACCATATTTAAAAAAGCAGATGTTACTAATCTTCTAAATATTACCCCCAAATGATGTCACTTGTGACTGACAACGGTTGGGCTCATCAATCCCTTCCAATGTCCTTTTGCATGTAACGTGTAAGGGAAAGCAAAATTTGCTCAGGAAGCATTGGCTCTGAAAGGGCAGATCACTTTACTATTGAAGTGTTGAGCAGAAAGTCAGTTTCTACTGTATGTACAGGCAAGAAGAAAAAGAAGTTTGCCTGCAAATAGGGTAGTCAGTTAAACTTTTAGGACAGCCATTTCAGAGTCAGTCTGCACTGTGATAAACTGAGATTTGTAGCTCAAAGTGCCTCTGTGTGCCATGCAGTTCACAAAGGCAACTTTCTTTTACATTTACAAAAGGCTTTTTTTACAGGTTTGCGCATCAGTGTAGTAGGTGTTTCTGCGTACAAAAGCCAGTGTCAGTTCCACAGCTGGTTTTCAGTTAATGGTACTCAGAGTAGTGAGTAAACAAAAATGCAGGGTAGCACTGAACATTTTGACCATAAATGGGCACAGAAATGAAATATCTGCTAGTAGCAATCCTGGACTAAATTTGATAGCAGTGTATAAGCAAAGTTTAATTTTTATGGCAATAACTTCATGATTTTTTTTTCATTATCATTATAAATCCCTCTCATTCCAAACCCTAGAGACTAGCCATCAGTTCAGATGACAGTTGGTACCTTTCCTGGATTTTCAGAAATTTACACTCATAAACATTGGGCTTGTATTTTCATGAAGAATCAATTAATGTACTAGTGGTTTATAGATATGATGCATTTCAACTTCAGTTCCCTGTGTTCCCTTGCAAAGCCCACTGTAGGTCTTTCCCATCCAATTTTTTCTGTTACCATCCTAATATTCTTCCTTATTGGTACTGTGCTCCATAAAAACTTCATGAGGATATTTGCATTAATAATATTCTGTAAAAATGATTCCCAGGTATTAAGAATTACGTTCACACTTTGAGAAGTGTAAATAAGAGCACTTAACTTAAAACTATTGTATAAAACTCTATATACCAGTCTGTGTTTTCCTTTTTATTTTGTGATTATTTTTAGCTTCTTAATGGAAGGTTTTGTTACCTGTTCAGTTACAAGGACTGCATGAAGTCCTATTTCTCTGGATAGAGGAAGATGGAAAAGCTTCTTTTTGCCTAACTCTAGAGCCCTTTTTGGCTAAAATGTGTTCTGAAAGTTCTATTTCAGCAATTCTTACATGCAAATGCAATTAGTACTTCTCAGTTTTTTGTTACACACATCTGTTTTTTACAGCCAGGGACACTAACTCTTGCAAAGGAACATGACAAAGACATTTCAGCCTCCTGTATCTTTTTATTGCACAAACAAGACATATATGTATTGTTTGGAGGCAGCTGTCTGGTTCTACAGTTGAGGTTTGGCTATTTTATATTTATATGTCTATATCTCAAATAAAGAGTAGTTGTTATGCCTATAATTTTCAATAAGGTCTAATCTCATTTGTAACAGTGTAATGCAATTCTGTGCACCAGACTTACCCTGTAAATTTGTATTTCTGTCTTTCATAATACATATGAAATGTATTTACACTTTGTTTAGTCTCAGCTTGTTGTCAACGTGGACTTCAACCATTACAAGCAGAAGACTAATAGAAGTTGGGGAAAACTTGAGTGACTGGCAACAGGCACACATGGTTAAATGTCAGCATTTTGGTATGTCATTTGCTGGTCAGACACTTCAGTGTACTGCCATCCAACAAACCTATGAGACATATTATCAAGGAATATATGCCAGCTCTTTTCCAGCAAACTGCTTGATGCCTGATGCCAAGTACTGGTGGGTGTATACCTTTTTATGCTGTCACTGCATTCAGCCTCCAGGGTGTTGCGTGAAAGGATCACTGGATGTTAATGAATAACAAAATGTGTCATTTCCCTTTAGAATTTGTCTATCTATCATATACAGTAAAAAAGACATGTTTGTTTTCTTCTGCCTGTATTTACATGTGTGTCAAAATACGTACTGTTAAACCTGGCCACATGCTTAGGCAGTATGTTGTCTTGTTAGTCTTTTTTTCATTATTATTATTGCACACAATCATACATCCCATTTCATATAAAAAATAAGTACCCCAGTAAAATGAATTAGAACACAAAGATCTGTTTCTTCCTGCTTAGAGTAGCACCCTGTGTTTAAAACTGCACTTTCTACATGCAGTGGATTTGTAAGAAAGGCTTTTAAGCCATTTAAGTATATTGCCACTCATACATCAACAAAATATGATAGAAAATAAGAATATGAGAAGCATCACTGCAGATCCAAACCACAGCTGAATCAATACTACAAAAAACTAATTTGTGAACACCTTGTAAAATAGATAGTAATGTTTGTCATGATCATATTCCTTTAATGACATACCACTGTTGCGTGACTTATATATTGAAATAAAGAGTTCAGATCTGTAGATGACTTTCAAACATTTTTGGGAGAAAACACATTCATTTTGGACACAGGATAAAGCAACCCATGAAGGTTGATCAAATAACCCACAAGCCAGCACCAGACATTGAAGTCTGACAGCACAAAACCATGGCGGGGTACTTTCTGGTCAGCTAAAAAATAGGTATAAAAGGTATATTTTGAAGAATAGGACTTGGAAGAAGCGGCTTATTATAAATATTTCCTTCAGCTCTTCTCACAGCCTTCCTGACTTGCAGCTTTTATTCTTAAAGTATTTGCCCATAGGTTTCCAAGTTCAAAGCATCAAGGTATGATAAACCACTCTAAAATAGGTACAGTCGAGTAACTGGAAAATATTATTTTTAATTTTCTTTGCGAATTCTAAAGGCGATATGTGATAACTATATAACAGAAAATATGTGCTGTTTCCTATAGAAAAATATGTGGGTTTGTGTGCGTGTACAGTTTTAAGGAAAACTCAATTCACTGTGGGTCTTAATTGTGTTTTTCAGCAAACTGATTTAAAGTTCCCTGGGGCACACGTACTGTAGGATTGTGACATATCACACCAGGTTAAGTCAAACTCAAAATGTTATGTGATATGACAGCGTGTAAAACACATGATTAACGCACCCACTGGGAAACTTGGCTTTATGAAAAATGGTGCAACAGGGAAACTTAGGGCACTCTCTGGTAAATTGTCCTTTTAAAAAATAATAATTAAAAAAAAAGACTCAAAAGTATAATACTATGTTATCTTCTGTTTGATATCCACATCTTTCTCCTTTGGATAAAACATCACTGTCAAAGATCAACACATATTTGTGGTCAAGGCAAAAAGAAAAGGTTGTATTTCTCTTGGAAAATAATGGATTTTTTGACAATTTAGAATATGAGCGGGATGAAGAACCTACTAGAGATTCATAAACATAGAATTTCACTTAGTACTACCTGAAATTCTAGATGCATACTACATCATTTCCACCAAAGGATGTAAAGGTATCATTTGCAAATACAGGGAGAACATGTTTCTTTTGTTCTCTGTGTAAGAATAACCATATCATGTGTCCACACTTGCTGGACAGAGACAATCCAGTATTACAGAGGTATCATGAAACAGGGCTATGAGCTACATCAGGTAGACTTCAGATCCAGTTTACT
Source organism: Cephalopterus ornatus (assembly GCA_013396775.1). NCBI lineage: Eukaryota > Metazoa > Chordata > Aves > Passeriformes > Cotingidae > Cephalopterus > Cephalopterus ornatus. The sequence continues at coordinate 47,131 of VZRE01003326.1, read as the reverse complement.
CTCTCCTACAGCACTCCTAAAGTAGCTCCTAAAATTGTCTTTCTCTGTGATATGTTAATCCCAGTGAGATGCTGGGAAACACAACCATTGGCAACTCCTCACTACTGTGGTCCTGATGCACCTACTAAGAAACAACAAATTTTTAGCTGTCTTCTGTAACAGCAAACTGGGATGTTATTTGGCAATTTTAAAAATTGGATTTTTTTTTGAACTTTCCCATCTTTTCCCTTCTCCCCCCATCAGCTTTGAATTTAGTGGTTAATTTCAACGAAATTTGATAAGGATAGAATTTCAAAAATATTTAGTTTCTCTAAGTCTTGTCAAAATCGACAGCTGGCAGTGGACATAGATCCTCTTTGTGTCCTTTCTCAGACAAAAGCTTAAACACCTCTCAAATCTCATTAGACAGAGGAGAATCCACACTGTCGCTTACCTTTAGTGCTCGCCTGGGTTGGAAATTAAACCCAAAATTCTTGAAACTTCTTGCTTTTTATTGCAAAGTGTCTGATAAAATATTAGCTGCCTAGTTTACTACACAACCGTTTCCTGAAAAGCAACAGACAGAGGAAGTACAGAAGTCTAAGACACACACAGGAATCACAAACATGGTATCCTGTGCACCATGACTAAGTGCCAAAGCATAACCAAGTCACGAGTGAGTATGGACAGGTCATCTCCAACAAGGAGAAGCCAACAATCACTGTCATGCTGCTTACTTTCATCATCATTTGTTTCAGCTTACGCTGACAGACCAAAACAGCCCCCAAACTCTGCCAATTACTGAGAAAGGGAGACGTATATCCTTTCAACAGACCAACAGCTTGTACTCCAACCCTAATTCTGCTATTGTCCTCTGCACTCTGGCTCTGAAGGTGATAAGAGGAAAAATTTCCTGTTACTAACCTGCCTGAGCACAGCTGCAGGCACAGGGAGAGCTCCAAGAAGAAGAAGATCTATGTTTACTGGAACAGGGCACTGAGGGGCTCTGTGTGAGCCACTTGCCTGTGACATGCTCCAGGTTGTGGTAAATCAAGCAGAGTTATTGCAAAGATTACAACACCCTTATCCATTCTGGTACCTTCAGCAGTAGCAGTAAAGCCTAATACTCAAGTGCTGATATTTAGACAAAAGATACAACTTGTTAGTCCACAGAGAGAGAAAGGAAAGGTGTTAGATGCATCTAGTCCCCTATCTGGTATATCTTAAAAATAATTACCTTTCAATTTTGTACTTTTTGAAATTAAAGATTCATTAAAACTTGAGATACTGGCACTCACAATTTCCACCGTCTTCTCCTGTTTTGGTTGAATTTCAGAATCTGAAATGCTAGGACACTCTAAGGATGACATTTGAATAAGGTGCTATTCCCTAATATAATGAGTTTTCTATAATCTATACAGATCGTATAGACTGGATTAAGTGTAATCCAGGGAGGATGAGTGAATATCCTTTCAGTGGAATCACTGAGGGTGGAAAGCCACAAAGAGAACCATTTGGGCTGGTCTTCCACAGTTCTGTTAAAGCTTTTGCTTTCTAACCAGAAGCATCCAACTATTTTGGACTGAAATTGGAGATCATACTGGGTTATGTAATGTTTAACATATTTGGAGATCAATAAGGAAGTATTTCTCTCTCTCTCTTCTTCTAGGAAAAATAAAACATATGTCCTGTTCCCATCTTCCCACAAGAACAATGAGAATGGGATAAAAATCAAGTGTTCTGAATATCCAAGCTGTTGATTGGGATGTGTAAAATTTAAAGGTTGTTATGTCTAAAGGAGAGCTTGCCAAAAATTAGATTATACCTTTTTTGGGAAAAAAAAAGTAATTGTATTTCTCAAATCATAGATAAAAAAAGTCAGTCTTTTGTTTGTTTTTTTTGTTTTTCTTTTTTAGTAATCTGCCTTTCTTCTGAATTCTGAAACAATATCTCTTCTCTTTTTTTCCCCATGTTTTTCCTTATGAGAACTTCAGTTAAGACAGCTTGGAAATTGTTCTATTCCAAAGAAGCCCATACTTGTGATTGTAAAGAAATATTCCAGGTAAATTATTGAATCTTCTGGAAATTCGTGACAGTCTTCTGTAAAGCAGACAGAAAACTTTGAATTGATGGTGTGCTTGAAGTGGTGTTCTAAGCAGTCATTGACATACATACAGAATAATAAACATACTATACTAACTCACTTCAGGTCAATAAATACATTCCTGAGGTCTGGACAGTTTTTTGCAGAGTGCTACAGAAAGGTAGGGGTGCCTGATACTCTTATAAAACTTGTCTAAAAAAGCATACTCAGTGCTGAGCCTGTCCACAAAGCTTATATCAAGTGCAGGCAAATTCTGCGGGCGGGAGGTAAACGTTTCAAATGTTTTTTTTTGTCAGAGGCAGAGGTACGGAGGAGATCAAATCGCTGTAAGAAAAAACCCGGCCATAAGGAGGATCTGGAAGGCGTCGCGGGAGCCTCGCTCGCCTGCTGCCCAGCCAAGCAGCAGCAACAGCAGCTCCAGCTCCCGCCCGGGCTGGCGGAGGACTCAGGTTCCTCGCCCTGAGCCAGAGAAGCCGGGTGCGCTGCAGAGGTCACACATGCTGTCTTTTGGAAGAGAAGGCGGGGGCCGGGGGCTCTGGTCGGTGTGGGGGTTGTGTGTGTGTGTCCGTGTGTGTCCGTCCTTTTAATGGCCTGTTAGGCAGGAGCCTCAGATTATTTTAGGAGATAGAGGCTTATTGCTTCGCTACTGCACCCGCATGGCAAAGCCCTATGGTATTTAATAGGGTTGAAGCCAGTTGGATTATAGTGAAATATAATAGAGTTCCACAGAAAGGACTATTTTTTTAAAATAATTTTTTTTAAAAAATCAACAACCTATAGAGCTTAATAAGAAGGGTTCTTTTTAAAACACTTTAAAACCAACATACACATTTTCAATATAACATTTTATTTCTGCTGTAAATTCCTTTCAATTGGCTTAAAAATGCCATAGACAAGTTATCATTCTCTCCCCAGTTATATTGGATTTTTCTGTGAGAGGCGGTTGAAGTGATTGAGTGGTAATAGAAATGGACATCTCCATTAAAGAATAAGTAACCATGCAGTTGTGCTGCCAAACCAAAGCAGTGCTCCTGCTGGTCTGATCCTTTCTTAGAACCAAATGGTGAAAAAGAAATGGTGGCCAGGTCTTACTAAGTATAGTCCAAATATACCTGTTCTGACACCCATGATTTTGCAAGTTGCATAAATTGTGGTTGGTGCTGTACAAACACATAGAGTGAGAAAAGAGACCATAGTCCAAAAAAACTTGCTATTTGAAAGCATAGCTCACCAAAACATAAACAATACATTATGTGAAAACATCAATAAGAAATGCCTTTGATTTATTAGCACGATTGTGGAAATGGCAAGACTCACATTTGTTTCTCCCACAGAGAGGGTTCCTCTAGTGTGAATGCATTACTCCTTTTTCTGCTGGTCTGCCAAGAGCTTCAGCGTGAACATGAAGGGAAAAAGGCTCACTACAGGATTTCAGCAATTTATTACATGATAGGGCCTTATTTTTGCCCATTAATCCCAGGCCTCTTTCAAATGAAGACACAGAATTATGCCAAGTTACTGCACGAGTTGTGATATTGCCAGTTCTCAGCAGAGGAGAGAAAACCTTTCAAATTATTTCTTTTGAGACTGAGACACAAGCTTTTTCTGTAAACTTTCTCTCTCCCCTAGACATCCGCTCAGTTTTCATGGCTTTCTGCTATTAGTCATCACCTTAATTGCTGAACTGTGGGACCAATGGTATCATTAAACATAGCTTTAAATACTGCTAATGTGAAAACTTTGCATTGAAGATAAAATCTGTGTTCAAGAAGTATAAAATGAACTTGCTTTATGTGTAAGATTGAGAGGGGATTTTGGGGAGGACAGTTTGTTAGCTGGAAAAAACATTTTTTAATGTTCTTGGATTTCTGAGGAGTTTTAGTGGAAGACTGTGCTTTTCATAAAGACCTTCAGGAAGTTCTAGGCAATCCAAGAGAAAAGACAACAAACTCCAGGCCTTGCAGTAAATGAAATTCAAAAGCAAATTGAAAGTTAAAAGCAAAAAGCTGGTCAGCTGCAATTCAAAAAGAGTACTGATTGAATATATTTAAGCCATGTTCTCATACCTGAGGATTGCAAACATGAAAATAAGAAACTGGGTATGTTAATCACCAAAAGACAGAGGAATTAGCTGATCTGCTAACATGCAAATGACTTCAAAGTAAATAACTGAGCCTATGCACATCTGAAAGGAGACTGGAAATCCCACAGAGGTATACAGCTATACAAGCAAATAAAACATGGACATGGAAATTCAGACCTGCATTCAAATTTTGAAAAACTGATAAACAATAGATTCTCTTAACTTAACCTAGGCTAGAGAAATAAGCATCCTCATTACACAGTCCCGAATTGAAGTTCTCCTTGCAAATTAAAAAGCCATGGTCCTGTCTGAGTTTTCCTGCCACAGGAGTTGATACCTCCACATCTCACCTTTAATTCTTTCTGTCAGTATTCTGTGTCATGTACTGTACCTCCTTATATTCATATCAAGGAGGGGCTGGAGAAAAACATGGGGAAAACTTTATTATTTACTTTAATTGTTCCACTTGAAGTACTAAGTTCAGCTAAGCAATAATAACTAGATGTTCATACTAGATGTAAAAAAATGAAACCTCCAAACCTTTGTTTTTTAGTTATTTTTTTTTAACTCAGATGCACAGCCGGCTTCTTATTCTATCTATTTTTAATTTGCTTCCGTTTCACATATGGTTGTTCTCTGCTCTGCCGTACATATAATTTTTCTCAGTGATGTGTTGCATTTCTGTGCCCAGAACATTCTCCAAGGAGATTTTTAGTGAGTGCTGTTTCTTTCCAGACTTTTGAAGAGCCTGCCAGAACCAAGTCTTTGCTGTTGTGGGATGAGTTTCAGGAAGGGCAGGCCCATCTGAGACATGGGGCATATCACAAAAGATCCCTCTAGTCCTCTTCCCCTTCCCAGAGCCTGCCACCAGCCCCTACATGCCCTCCTGTTCACCATGCTGTGCCCCTCCTGTGTGCTGGCCCTACAGAGGAGTCTGGATCACAAGGTGGATTACAGCTGGCACCCTGAAGGCTTTCTTTGGTACCTAAACCTGGGATTAGAATTAGGATAATCCTGCCTCAGGTAAAGGATACCCAGACAATCTGAAGCCAGCCTTGTTAAGAGATCTTAACCCTCCACCAGAAACATTGCCACTCTGTGTGGTATTTTTGTACAGTATATCATGATGCTCATGGGTGAACAGATTTTGGCTCTGGAAGACCACAATGACCCAGTCAACAGGAGTTTAGATTTCAAATGTGAGATAATGTAATCCTTATTGTCCTTCATACAGGAGAAGAGATATTAGGTGTGGTTTAATTAGGCTTCAACTTCATTAAATTGTGTGGGAAAAGAGTATTCATCTTAAAAAGAAAAAAATCTTTCTGCCTTTGATCATTCTCAGTTTCCAACCTGGACCCAAAGTTGTTGCTGGGACCTTTGGCCTCCCTCGGTAAAAGGATGAAGACAGCTGATAAAAAGGAACAGCATTTCCCAAAAGTAACCAACATGGTACCAAGTCTCTTTTCATTAGTCTTCCCAGGGGTCTTTTCCTATGTTCATTTTCAACTCTGGTTTATTAATGAACCAGACCTTCTGTGGAATGGATATCTACATTGAACTCCTTCAAAATTATGATAATTTGAATGTAACCTCTTGACCTGTCTAATATGTCCTTTACCTGCTTGGGGAAAGGAAAAAACCATCTTAAAGGAGACATGGATCTGGTTTGCTCCTACTGGTGAGACAAAGTTCTTTGGCACATAAACTGCACAAGTACATCGCTTTCCTTTGGCCTTTGAAGAACAGTGGGGTCTTTGGAGCTGAATGGGTGTAAGAAATATTTAATGATGAAATGACATTTGTTAAACGGAGAAGTGAACCAAAATGTACTTGGTTTTTAAATGATGTTTGTTACTGTTTAGATAAACAAAACATAAGTTCAGCTGGATCTTCCATTAAGAAAAAAGATAAAATCAGAGGCATGTGTAAAACTGGTAGTTCACACATTTTTGGTTTCTTTTCTCATGAAATGATAACATGACATGCTTATGGAAATAGTGAAATAAAGGGCAGGATTTTTTTAAGAGTAGAAAAAAGATCAGCATTTATTGCAGCAGATTTACAGCTAATTTTTGTAGTACTACTGACACATCCTATCAAAGTTGTAGGTTTCCAAATATTATATTACTAGATTTTTGAATCTTATTAGTGGTTTTGCATGTATAGTGTTATTAAATTTGTTGTTTTCTAATATGATATTAGAAATTGTTATGATATCAATCTTTCCAATAATATCTGCAATTTTAAATCCTTATATCATGCTTCTATTGTATCACAACCAGTAATAAGATATATGGATTATTTTTAGCACTGAGTTTTCACTGCAGAACTATCAGGTTTCCATAGTATTTATAAATTTTAATTGCCCCTAAGACCGCACAAAGTTAGTACGTTGTTTATTTTTGAATGCAGGGGGAAAGGGAGGAATATTTTATCAATTTACAGAGAGTTTATAAGACTGGAAATTCTGGAGTCATCACACAGCTTAGGGCAAAATCCTACTGTTGTGCAATATGGTTGCTGAGGAGGGGGGTATGGAGAGGTGCTGGTAGCAGAACCAACCTACTGGTGCAGAACCGGGTAGAACAAGGCAGCTGAGGAGAGAAAATGTTCAGGAAACGTGCCCTGTGGTACATACCCTGCAGGCTGCCCTGTGCAGACTGTAGCTGATCTTGGTCTCCGAGGTGCGGGGTGGAAGGGCAGCAGGTCCTGGAGGAGGTGGCAGCCTGTGGCTGCACGTAGGGCCCTGGTCCCTCCCTGCCCTATGTCCCAGCACCCAGGTGTGTATCCGGCTATGGTTTACTTGCAAGAATGGCTAAAGAGACCTTAAAGTCTTAGTGATTTTACACTCTCTCGAACAACTTCTGTCATTTCTGCAAATGGTTAGTGCAAATATTCGTGGATGAAGGCAAATCAGTATTTTGGAAGTGAGTTTGTATGTTGTCTTTAAAACACATTCAACACACTATTTATGCATTTTCTCAGGAGATAACTGTTTATGCTAATTCTTACAGGAATTTTCTAATTTTCTCTCATTTATATTTTTTATGATCTCATTCCACTAGACATTTATGTTCTGGAGGTGCTTAGCTGAACTTTATCAAAAGACTTTGGACTGAGTTTCTTTTCTTTTTACATAACTGAGAATATTCACTACTGTTCAGATCTAAAAGCACACCGTAGTGTAGAACTTGGTGAAGAATCCTGTAGTTTGCAAAGTGAGAAAACTCAGAGTAAATGCTGTCTTCATGAGAAGATAATGCTTTACCCAGAAATTCATTTTTTTTAAATTACTAAATCACTTCAAACATTTTCAAAATTTAATGAAAACAATATGGTGTAGCTCTTGATGTTGGCTTTTACAATTTGTGTGTTATTAATTAAACTCTTGAGTAATATAATAACTTGACTGTTGGAACCTCTCTTTGCATTTAAAATACATGCAGACACTGGCTCCAATTATAAATAGACCATAACTCTAAGGGCTTAAACCGAAAATGAAATTATTGAGAAACAAATTGTTAAATTTGTGCCATATTCCTGAGAAATTATTTTGTGCATTTTAATTTTATTGCATATACTATATCCAAGCATCCTTTTTCATCAGCAATTTCTTGTTGCAGTGGCAACATGCACCTCTTTCTCTTAACAGATGTGCACACACACACACGCACTTGCACACTCTTAAGCGTAATTTCCTGAGCAACGATCTACACATGTCTAAGCAGGGATAACCTGGTCTGAGACAGAACTAACATGCCACTGTCTCTGCTTATCTACTTTTTGAAAAGCTGTTCCACAGAACTCTGATTAGCCACATGACATTACAGAGGAATTCCATTGCTCCTGCTTTTGTTGAATTGCCAGTACAATTTCGACAGTTCCAATGGACTTTGCAAAAGGTTCATGGTTTGGCAATAAGAGATCTTTTCGTAGCTCTCAAAAATCAGATTGTTTTCAAGCATGAGTTAGCAGTTTTTACGGGAGTCACAGCTCCATTATCCACCTCCAGTAAAATCAATTTATGAAAGTGTTTTGCCATACTTAACCTTTACTGATGGTCAGACTTAACATCTGTTACCATCAGTGGAGAGAGGTTCTCATGGACTGAAATAATTTTTGGTTTTAAGAACTCTGTTTAAAGACTTTACATTGTAAAGTCATTTGTCAGTGGCCTGGAATCTCTGAAATAAAAGAGGCCAAAGAGATTGGGGTTGTCCAGAAGCAAGTGACAATGGATTATAAACTTTTGGCGGCCTTTTCTGAGAACATTTGCTCAGTCAGCTATAGAGTTAAGCAGACTAGGTCTATATGGAAAAATCTAATACAGAAGATTTTGTTAGAAAAAGAGGTTTCAGGGCTTTTTTTTTTCCCCCAAAGCAACATGGACATGATTAGGCATACTGTAAAATGAGAAAATGTTTAAATAAATTATTTTTAGACTTCAGGGCAGATGCTACTTAGTACTGATTAAAACATTCTGCATCATCACGAATTTTACAAGTTTATGTTTTGTTACAAAAACAATGAACAAATGAAAAGCAATAGAATGTTTTAACCAATGCCATATTATAATCTGTCAGCAGATTATACATGACTATTTTTGGCACGTGTTGACATACTATAAAAAAAAAATTCAGGATTATAAAATTAACTTTGGAAAAAATCCTACATTTTCCAAAATAAAGAAAGTTTCTAAAAGGCAATTTTTTTCAGGGAAAAATATTTTTTGAAAATAATAGGAATTAAATTTAAAATATTATTTTCCCATAGGTCATAAATTTATAAGTTTTGGCCAGGTCAAACCTTCTTTCAAGTTAATTTTGGACTTTATCTAGCTCAATATTCTCAATATTAGAAGCATCCAGAGAAGAGTTATGAATAAGGTTATCCCAATTTATTCCTGATGTCTTATCTCTGTGTTTTCACAAAAAAAAACTAAACAAACAAACAAACAAAAAAAACCCTCCCCCAAAAAAGCCCAAAACAAAACAAACAAAAAAAACCCCTAATTCAAACCATGTTTTAGAACTAAGGAAAGCTACCAACCCAAATTCAAAGCACCCTCTTCCCCCACTTGAAAGGAAAGCCTAAACTAGAAGTAAATCTTTATCAAGGTAAGGAACAAGCTCCATGATATGAGTTCAAGTGATAAAGCCACTGAGGAGAAGTGTGTTAACAACTGTGGATATTATTTTTGTATCTCCAACATCAACAAGCTATTTGGTTAACTGAGTTGCCAACACAAAGCCAAGCAGCTATAAAGCAGCTGTACACAGCTGTATGTACTCCTCCTGCAGAGCCATCTGCAGATTTTGCCAGAAACCCAGTGTTGGCTCCAGAGGCTGTGGTGCCCTGGGGTAACTGGGGAATTTCTATGCCTCCAAGCATAACTTTACTTAGGCACAAAACACTGTTCTGTCACCAAAATATTTCTGCCCTCCATGGCTGCCTATCTTACACACATTAGTTGCTTTTCTTAAGGACCTTGGAGGTGGGGTTTCTTCATCGAAAATCCCAAGCCATTTAGGAGTATGCACAACTTCTATTCTTTCATTTGTCATTGAAATTCCTTCCCAATACTCCTTATATTTTGGAGAATATGGGTTGTCAGATGTAAGAATTCTGGGTCAAAAGCCTTCCACTTCTCACTCACTTGGAAACAAGAGACTAAGAGTCCTACCCATTTATGCTGCTTTTATCATTTTTGATAGACTCTTCAAAAGTGCCCTCCCCCTCAACTTCTTTTGCAGGAGATGCTAATGTGGCTCCTCAAACTTAATAGTTCTGTCAGCTAGGATGACAAATCTGCACCCACCAAGAAACATGCTGATAACAATAAAAACAACATCCTATTACCTACATCATAAATATGTGCCCTGTCTTGTAAACTGGCCATGGATTTGTCATCTAAGTTAGGAGAATCCACTCACCTGCCTTTTGCCAGAGCAATGGCTATGAATTGAATAATCTAATCTTGGAAAAGAAGAACCTCCTCTGAAATACCTACAATGGTGACAACTCCTGTCTGCTCATTTGCCTGCAGCATTGTGCAGTTGTTTTTGGATATTAGTATTTTAACCTTTAAAATCTCTTTTATGTTGCCCTGGTGGGGTGCAAACCTTGTCTATTACTGATTTCAAATTTTATATAAATTCTTAATTAAGACCTAAACTCAATCCTTGATTATCTGACACTGAAGTAAGGACAATTTGCATTCTATTTCAGCGGTTGCTTACAAATTATTATTGTTATTACTGACAATGAGAGGAAATGGTTAATGTTTATATTCTATTAAGAGTTTGCATACTGCACTTCAAATACTGAGACAAGGAGGAATGGTTTTATTCATTAAAAATGTGGCCAAATACTTTATTCTCTGTTAGTCACAATGACTTGCAGTAATCTTTATACTAATTTCAAATACTTTTGTCAATCTTTATATGGCCTCATAGTTAAAAAAGAGCTAGGATCATTAACTTCAATTATTCATCTTAAAGGCCTTTTTGTGAACTGCACTGTAGGCAGACAAATCTGTTAAGAATGTGTGTAACTCTCAGTTTCAAAAAATGTTAACAATTTGGATGTAATACTGTTCTGTGTTTGTACACAAGAAGTTTTACACAAAGAATAGCAAAAGCTTTAAAGAGTATTTTCTCCACATATAGATGAACTTCACAACTATTCATTCTAAGCTTTTATAAGGATTAAGCAGTTTTTGAGTGCATAGCCTACAAATAATTTTCTAAAGTACATTTAAAAATATTCATAATGATTAGGCCATAAATAGATGTATTACTAACATTCACTGGTCCCTGGATCAACAATTCACCAGGGAAAAGAGCAGAGAAACATGAAAGCCGATTCAAGAAAGTTTCAGGGGGAGAGAAAAAAACCTTAATGAATATCTAGTGCAGTTGAAGATGTTACAAGGATAAAAATCACCTAATTAAGAGATAATCTCTCTTACTTTGTAGTATAGGAGCAATGAATGACTGCAGAGATTGAGTAATCAACAAAGCTAAAATGGGGTCTTTAAACAATCTTCAGACTTGTTTAGCATGCTTGTGACAACACAAGCAAGATTACTCCAAACTCTCTGGTGGTGTAAATAAAAACAATTCCATTGATGTTGTTGGAATGGTACACTGTATGTCAGCACATATTTTAACCTAGTTTCCTTTCCTCCCTTGTGAGGGAACTTATTTTGCACTGCCATCTTGGTGATTGCGTGTTGGATATTCAAGAGCCTGCCGGAGGAGGAACTGAAGTGGTGCAGTTATCAGGGACTGAGTGAAATCCCAGCTCCACTGACTCCACAGAGAAACTTCAGAGACCAGCTTTCTCACATCAGATGCACAGGATTCATTGGCCTATTTGTGAAGGGATGGAGTTCATACCTAAGTGCTTACAGATACACTTCTAAATTAATAATAGAGGCCTGATATTCCAGCAGGGAGTATTCACGCATCCAATTAAAATCCAAATATCTATGACAATTTGAAAAGCTTTTATATCTTTATTTTAAGAAATGTCTTCAAGGGATCCAGAATTCAGAATGCTGACCTCTGTCTTTCTGGGTCAACTGGTTGTTACAAATTGGTAGCATTGTGGGAAATAGTGGTTTTATACAGAAAATACCTTCTCTTCAGTGAAGGAAAAAAAAAACAACTAACGATGTTTCCTTCTTTCCTTTTTTAATTGAGGTTGACATATGCTAAAACATTAAATATCCCTCCAACCAGTTCTCTGAATTCAAAGTTGGCAGCTTCAGTCTGTGCAGTTACCACAATTCAGAATTGCACATGATTTTTTCCCTTTCTTTTCCTAACTAAGCTAGACTTTTTCTTTACTCATCAAGGAATGGAAATCACTTAATTATGCTGTGCCTTACTCTGGGTGGGGTCCTACTGACATTTTACCTTGCATATGTAGTGCTGCAAGATTTGTTTTACAGATGATTACATATTATTCCATCAGATTGTGCTATTTAAAAAAAGGGTAATTTTTAAAATTACCTGCACTATGTAAGGAGATAGCCTTTGATTTAAATGGTAAAATAAGACATTGTTTAAACAAAAAAGAAAACCCTGTTGTTACAAAGAGTTCATAAAGATGAAAGTTTGGAGGCTAACACTCTGTTTGCGAGCCAGAGAGTGGGAAGGCAAAACTTGTATTCTGTCTACCGCTCAGTGTGTATTTACTTTAAACTTAACTTCAAGGTAAAAACTAAACTCTCCTGGAAAGAGTAAAGAAAATATCTCTGTGTGCCGCTTTAAAGTTAGGCTTCCTTTAAGCAGCCGCTGCTACAGGTGCTTAACAGTGTGCGTAACTGATGTTGAACACAGCCTATGTGAGTCTTAGCTGAGATCAGCAAATTCATTTAAGCACTCAGGTTAATACTAAACTCAGGAACTAATAGAGGAAAATGCACTCTCAGAGACTCATTTCTTTGAATGAATGAGTTATGCGAGTAAATATCATTTTGGCTATTTATATTAGTCTGTAAAAGGTATTTTGGCTACACCTTTTGCATGGAAATGGGAGTACATAAGGAAAGATTTAGCGCTATGTTTTACATTAATTGAACACTTTCTGGTAATACTGCACATCAGGATGTTCCCATGGAAACAATGGAGGAAGCAATATCTTGGAATATGCAATAATAGGGTTGTGGAACCATAATTATGGTCCATGGCTAAAATCACAACCAAGTCTCCTTATGAGCTCTTATTTGGTATCTCCTTATTTCAAGTACAATCTTTTACTTTGTTTGGAGTATTATTTTGGTTTGAAATATCACCAGGCTTAACCAGAAGACAGTGTGTTGGAGATAAGCAGCATGAAGAAAGTAAGTTATGCCTTTAAGTTACTTTTGAGTTATAGTTTGTCAGAGAAACCTTGGTTTGGATTTACCGATCAATACAAATCATTCCTTTGATGTTCCCAGCACTCACACTGACTTCTTAAAACGCATTCCAAACTTTGAGAACTCTCACAGTACAAAAAATTACTTGTGTTCAATACTTAACAAATTTGCTACCATGATATTCTTATACTTCACCTCAAAGAACCAAGCAAGAAAGAATGAGAGAAGGCAAAAGGTTCCTCTAGCTTACATTTGCAGGTGGCAAGGGGATAACAGCTCATGTGTTGGAGGAAGGGGAAAAGAGGTGACCATGACACTGAAATTTCCAAAGAAAAATCCAAGGAACTTCAATTCTTCCAACAGAATTGAATTTAATTCTTCCAACAGAATTGAAGTTATTTTTGTTATCGTTTAATGGAGCCACCTATTTATGAGGAAGATGAAACACCTGATACAATCTATGAATTTTTGTACAAGTTTTCTTGGGTATTGAGAAAATATGAGGCAAGCACAGAGATATTTTGTTTTCCTTAAGTTAATAGAGCATTGACCTGGCTTTTTAGACTTAGATAATCTGAAGATATAAAGGAAGAGCCTTGAAATGGGAAACTGAGGCACAGTTAAACCCTAGGAAAAAACTTGAGCTAAAACATATGTTTTCCTAACAACTAAAGTCACAGCGCAAAAGGGAAGTTTCCATATATCAACACATGGCTTTTAAGCAAGTAAAGAATGTTATAGCATGTGCATCAAACAACAATTTAATTAAAAGGATACTCTCTAGCATTTTAAAATACAGAAGCAAATTTTTAAAGGGCTACAACTGCCAAAACAAACAAACAAAAGCAACTATAAACCTGGCAGTGAATCAATTAAGTACTTCCTGCAAAAATGTGATAATTCTTTTCTTGTGTGCAGTATTATCTTAAAGTATCAACAACAGTGAATGTTATTATACATGCAAAGCTAGGCACGGTGGGCTGACTGTGAGAATATGATCAAATCACAAGGTTGAAGCTAGTCCATATTAATAGCATTTATTTCAACTATCTTGTGTGAGCTTGTTTGGTTAAATTATCTTTTGACCACAGTCAGATGAAGACCAAAGTTTCTGGTAGTGTCTAGTGTTGTTAAGATGGAAGTCGATAGACAAAAAAAAAAAAAAAAAAAAAGGAGAGAAAATTTCCTTTGGAAATTGTGAAATCTGCAAACCGTAAGACTGAGAAGCACAGAAAGTGTAACTCCAGTATACTTGGTTCTTATGGCCAATGTACCACTGACCAAATGGTCCAGAACATACTCATGTTCCTATTAGATTCCATTGCAATGCTTCTACTGAGGCTAAAACAGTTAAGATTTAAGTATTTTTATGTCACCATATTTGTGGATGTTTGCCCTTTGGAAAGAAATTTTTGGTTACGGGTTTTTGGGTTTTGTTTGCTTTTTTGTTTGTTTGTTTGTTTGTTTGGGGTTTTTTGGGTTCTTTCCTTTTTTTTAGTGGAACTACTATTATTTTTGAATAGCATTAATGAATCCAAAGGCACCAAGTTTCGGTAGTTTGAAAACTTTGACTCTTGCTACATATTTTACTTAGAAACACAAACTCCTTGCAAACCTTTCCAACAAGTCCACTAATCCCTCTGCTCCCTCCACTGGCTTCCCACAGAACTCTGCATTTGTCTGAAGGCCTTTATTCACAAAGCCTTGGATCATATTATTAAAAGATCAGTGAAATACCAGTCCCCAGACTGCCCTTGGCAACTTCATGCCCCTGGCTGACTCGGTTTCTCCATGAAGAGAATGTGCAGTTGCCATTTGTGTAGAAAAGAGAAAGAACTTCATACAAAACTAGTGCAAACAGACCCAAACAAGCCTCAGTTCGTCGTCTTATCTTCCTCATTAAACTCACCTTTTGTGATACACAGACACACACACACAGAACTTTTTGTGAATGGAAGTTCAGCAAATATGAAGCAAAGCACTCAACTTTAGAAACATCTCATTTGGTCAGAAGGAGATAGGTTAATAAGTGGCATATGCTACACTATTTTTGTTTAACACAGTATTGTAAAATACACATTTTTACACGTAAATACAATTGATAGTGATTATAATGCAAGTTGGTAATAAATATGATATGAGAGTCTGCACAGAAGAAAGTACTGGAAGACAGAGTGGAAGGAGGTCAGTTAGCTGGTCTGTCCTCCTGCTCCAATAGAAAGTGCAAATACAGATGAACAAATATTTTACAGTAGGTCCAATCCTGACCACAGTGATGTCAAAATTTCCAACTCAACATCCTTCCTGAAAAAAAAGACTTGGAGCCCTTTCTTTTTCCAAGGATCTGTACAACAGTCAGTAATGAAACATATTCTGTCAGCTATCAAAATGAGGTTTTAGTAGGCAACTCCACACAGAAAAGGTTCAACTTTGTGGACATAAATCAGCTTTGTTCCACCAAACAATAGGCTCAGAGCCTGGCCAAAAAGACCCACAATAAAATGAGCATCAAGAGTGTTGACCAGGGTAAGTATTCTGCTTTGTCTCAATGGAAACTGGCAGTGCTGTCTGCTCCAGAGGTCACTGGTTCTAATTGAGCTTATCTCAATAGTTTCTTCCTCCTTGTCAGCAGCTGGACAAAAGCAGAATTAATGCCTAAGCCCATCTGTACTAGTTCAGTACTGGGAAGAGCAGTTTCCATGAAGCCATGAGATAGACCTTTGGGAGTAGGCAGGATGCTATAACAGACAGCATGCTGAAGGCAAGAGACAGAGACCTAGGGTCAGAAAAGGAGTTGGTTTGTGGCTACAGGCCTGAATGAAGTCATGTCTTAGCAGAGGATTTCATGTGCAGCCTTGCCAGTTTTGCCGTCTTAAAGTGAAAAGAATTGCTGTACTTGCTGTGTCCTAACAATAGTTAAATTCATCACCCTTCGTCCACACTTATATAGGCCCAAATCCCATGCAGATTTTGACATATGCTTGGTTTGGCACATGTAAAACATCTCGTTCAATTCAAGGGTTTGATTGACAGTGCCTGGAGTTAAAAGCATATGTGTGTCCGTAAGGACTCATGGCAGTACGTTCTTAGGACAAGAGCTGTCCCTCCCACCATGCCTGTATATCACCTAGCCCAGGGAGTCATGTCATTATGACAGAATAATGGCAATGATGTGCGAGACCAGGAATTGCTCTGAGTCTGCCTTCCAGTAAGAAACTGACCCCATCTCAAGTTGCCAGCATTATCATACAGCAAAGGAATGAGATTATTGTTTCCTCTAATTTGAAAATTGGTGGTAAGGCCCAAATGCCCCTCCTCAAATTCATTGTGATAGGTGCAGCACAGCAAAGAGTAGTTTTTGTTTCTTCTCCAAAGAATTAATCATCACTGTTGGTGGCACAGGCACTAACCACTACCATCAGCTGAAAAGTTTATTATAGATTGCTTCTTGAAATAAAACATAACTTTTATTGGAAGTTTAAAGATAAATAAAAACAGCTGGAGGGAAAATACTATTAAATACTCCGATGAGCCCCATGATGTTCCACTTAAATAGAAAATTCCTCTTGCTTCATTTTAAGAGCTCTTGTCTGCTATGTTAAAGTTAGCTTTTCTTTCATGTGGGAGAAGTGAAGCTGAAAAGGGAATTTACTTAAAACTGTGTCTGAAATTGCAGATTACAGGAGCTTATGGTCAGTGCAGTTCCAAGAATCCTTCACTCTCTCTGTAATAGATGGTCCTCCAACTTATGCTTCTTCTATTACTTTTATGCAGCTTTTTAATTAGACTTCTTTTAAAACATTTTAATTGCTTGTTTTCTGTGGACAGACAAAGCCAATGTTCACAGTCCTCTCATCTTTAAAAATGACACTGCTCTGTTCTGGGGACTGGGTTTAAATTATTAACAGAAGATAAGATCACATTCACAAATAAAGCTTGGCTGAGACCAGCCATGGGATAAGAGTACAAGAAAGAGCTCATGCTAGCATATCCCACATTTTCTGCACCCTGCAACAGGGTCACATTTCTGGCTGAAAGAACAGTTGCCTGGAACTGAGGAACCACCCAAAGAGTCCAGAAACAAAGAAACTCAAATGAAGTTATTTGGTAGGAACACACAGATAGGGAGAGGATTTACAGTGTACAGATCACATCTGATCACTTTCATGTAATGCATCCAGTGTTATAAAAAGTTCCCTTTTCCTGTTTCTTGAATATACCCTGAAGTCCAGACTTGTCTCCCTATGCAGAGAGCAAACCCAAGAGATCAGCTTCTGATGTGGCAAAAGTGCTTAGACTGGAGCATCTGTGACCCTGCAGGCTGAATCATCAGGCTTTGTCCAAACTGGTGGTGGGTCAGCAGAGAGTGGGATGCCGAGCATGCCACACTTACAGCTGACTTGATGTGTCCCTCCAGGGAAAATTCAAACCACTTTTCAGGAAGAGCAACAATATCTCATGGTCAAATGTATTAGAAGCCCAAAGGATAATGAAGCTGTGCATCTCCTCACTTCCCACTCAAGGGAAAAGCCTCATTATGAGCCTTGGAGGATCTTCAAATTTCAAGAGTTGCCCTGAATCTCAGGGTAATTAATAGCTCCAACTGGAAAAAGGTTTTTTTGATCTCAGAACATTGCCTCTATGCATTTCCTCTATAAAGACAAAACTGAAACTAGTTTGTTAAAACAACCGGATTTTTTATCTTTCTTTGGATGGTGGTGTGTTTAAAAGAACACAGGTGAATTTCATGTCTGTATGGAACATTTACAGCTTCAGAAAGGACTGATTACACTTGTCAATAAGGAGTTAAGACTATTCCAGGCTGTCTGGAATTCCTTGGTGAGTAAGTACCCTGAAGTCTGCACCGACGTTCAGGTGAGTGGAGGGCAAAGAAAACCTGGATCCGTGTTGTTTAGGAAGGCTTCCCAGACGAGTGCTGGCCTTTTCACAGAGTAGCTATGCTAATTTTCCACAACTCCTTGTTTTCTTTTAGTTCAGGCTACAGACATTCAGGGCTACTAAAGCATCTGACCACACTAGTAGGATTTAGAAGTTTAGGTGGCAGCTGAGAAATGGCCTAGCTGCTAGAAATGCAGCTTCCCTCCACAGGCTTTGGGTAGTTTGTTGTGTTTCTCCTACTTCTATTAGTCTTCTTCTGGGAATTCCAAGCACGATTAACTGGATTTCTCAGGCAGAAATAAGTAGAAAGAACAGAGTGCAGACAGTTTGAAACAAAACAAAAAAACCCCAAACCAAACAAAAAAAAAAAAAAAAAAAAAAAACAAACAAAAAACCCCCCACTCTTTGCTTTTTTTAAAAATCATAATTATTTTGTCAGTTTCCATTTTTATCATTTCTATGATACTTACGTTAGTAGTAAATAATAATAAATTGAATAATTTGATGCTGAATCCTTTCGTCACTTCTGTTATTCAAGTTTCACTTTTGGGGGAATTCCAAGTTAGCATTTTAGCATTTCTTAAATTAATAAATAAATAAATAAATATAACTGAAGAGAAACAAATTTGTAATAGAAAAAAAATAAACACAAACTTTTTAGGATTGGGTTTTTCTTGTTTTAATTTATTGCTCCCTCATCCTCACAGTCTTTAATCTTTTCCCCTAAAGATACCCTGTGCTCAACTTTCAGAAAACATATACTTTTCTTATAAACTAAACACTTCTATTAAATTTTTTGTAAAGTCACTGCAAAAATGAAACTTTCAAGTTTTAAGAATCTTCACCAGTATTTCCCAAAAGCAATAATTTTTACAAATATTTTATTGTATCTTATATTACAAGACTCAATTTAATTTTTTTTTATGCAGTTCCTTGAAGCTCAGATTTTTTTAAGGGGCTTCTATCTGTGAATAATAGCAGCAATTTAAAATCTCTTCTGTAGGGATTAAATTTCAAAGTCACTGAAATCATATGGGAAATGCCAATACATTTGGTGATGAAATGGTGAGGGGGTTACTGTAAGGTTGGTAAGGAACTTGAATGAAATCCTGGCTTTATTGCAGGGAGTGCAGGTTTTCACCCAACTTTCTAAATTCCAGGACTGAAGTCTAATCTTGTGCTTTATGTAGAAGAGGAGTTGTGAGTTTAATTATCTGATAAAATTAGCATAATGTAAAGGGTTATTTAAAAAACATATTTGCAACTAGATGTACGTAGGGAAAAGAGAGTTTGCAAGTTGTTTCTCCTTATAGCTGTGACACCAGAGAATTACAATGACATGCTCCTCAAAACTCCAAAAAGTAATTAGGGAAAGAATAGCACCAGGGCTCTACTGTGGAACAAAAAAAAAAAACAACAAGGTGGAAGGAAGAAATTTCAAATGTCTCTGACCAGAATTGGAAGATACACTTTTTTATGCATCAAGAAGCACAGGAGGAGTGAGTCTCCTGAAGGACATTGGCTTCAATAGACCAGTGAGAGTGTGAAGAGCCTGAATAAAGAGTTCAAGACTGGGCCTTGTTCTCTAAAGGAAGGGAGCAGTATAAATGTGTGTCCCCATTAGACGCACTGTACACAAAGAGAGGAGTAAGACTTATAACAGTAGCATGCTCTCCTCCTCTCTCAGCTGTGTGATCAGAGAGGTCAGAGCCTCCCTGTTCGCTGTGAACAATGCCTTGGAGCAGCAGTCAGGAATCTGTCACTCCAGAGCCACATGCTGCTCTTTGGAAGCAAAATCCTTCCAGCCTCTGGCATCAGAGCACTTGGGAAAGAAATGGAGTGGGAGTAGGAGTGGGTGATGAGAAAAAAGGAAAAAAAAAGAAAAAAGAAATAAAAAGACAGAGAAAGAAAGGAAGAAGTGCAGTCACCATTTTTGGTAGCAATTCATTACATCTCTTCTTTGGTACCATCTTCTATAGAAACTGTGAAGTTCTTCAGAATAAAGCTAATAACCAAGTGGAACTGATCACAACAAGATTTTGTTTCTCTGTCTAAAGTGCACATGTTTTCAATTCAGTTGATAGCTGTGACTGATTCCACCAAAGAAAGGCTAAGAATACTGCCTTTAAAAAAAAAAAAATCACTTGGTGGCAAAACGCACTTTCACAGCTGGTTCTTCAGAGAGAGTCAAGTAAATGGTAGGTTTCAACACTGTTTTCAGCTTAAGATCACTGAGGCTGTCTCAGAAGTTGAGTGAAGAGAATAGAAAAGAAAGAGGCCAGAGAAAAGGCCAGAGTGAAGGAGCTTTAAGACACCTGGATACCCTTTCGAGCCATTCATCACACTGTAACAGAGAGATCACAGTCAGGTGCTCTTACAAAAGCCCAGTTCTTCCTTTTAGTTAGGAGGGTGTATGGCCTTATTCAACGGATTTATGTAGCTTAAAGAAGAGCAGAACTGGCCTCCTAAGAGACTGAACTGTGCACAAACCTTCATGTTAGTGGCAGCGAGCCAGTCACAGTGCACAGAGAGAGGTGTTATTTACCATATTTGAATCCTGATTTGGTTTCCGGCATTTGCTTCATCCAAAGTTTGGGGGGTGGTCGGGTGCTAATTGTTGGTGCCAGCTGATTTCAAAGAAATTTTAAAAAGTGGCTAGACAGACATTTGGCAACAAAGGTCGTTGACTTTCGGCTGCCTTAAAGAATGATGCATCTGCTTTGTTTGACTGCCAATAGATAAGGTGCATATGAAATTCCCCTTGTAAATTAGGAAGATAAAAGTGATTCTTGTCTCCTTGGATTGATCCTTTTTCCAGTGTTTTAATCATGTTGAAGGCACACCCCTATTTTGGAGTTGGTGGGGAACTGTGTTGCCCAGGGGAAAGCCCCAGGAATAATTCCTACCCCTTCCTTCCTGGGCAAGAGTCCAGGCTGCTCTCTTCTATCTGCTTCCCGCAGTTTGTCAGTGGAGCATCCGGTAGTCCAAAGGCAGACAGGTGAAGTAGTTTCTGTATGGCTGGCAATGCAGGGGCTGAATTTTGATCCTAGTCAGGAGTTAGATTTATCATCCTTTTCCCCACTATGGCCACTCTGCCCCACATCCCAGCAAGATGTCAGGACATTCTGGTCATAAGATAGCTGAAACTGTCACTTGTACAACAAGTATAAAGACTGGAAAGAGAAAATACAATTCATAGTTACTGTACACTGTCAGGAAAGGGAGCATTGCAAGACACAGTCTAAAGTGGAGAGAGATCTATATACAGCATATGAGGCCAAATTTATCTGAAGATTGTCCTTAATTTGCCAATCCTATTTGGCACACTTGGTTCTAGCTAAGATGACTACAGCTCCCAGTTAAAAAAATGATTTGCAATTGAAATACGATAAAATAGTTTGTTAATGCCAAGGAGAGCGGTCTGCTAATGTTATTTATTTCAAGTCTGAAGTTTCTCACAAAAGAAAGAAAGAGAGAAAGAAGAAGGAAGGAGGAGAGGGGGCTTTTTTTTTTTTTTTATGTGTTTGCCTTCACGGCTTTGGAGTGCTCACTAATTCCATCTGTCCACAACAGAGCCATCGGAACGGCGAGAAAAAGCATTTCCATATGTGCAAATTAGCATCCAGCCTCTCTTAATCTGTGCAGTGCTCCTCTGAAGTAGATGGCGCGGATGGCTGCCAAACCCACTAATGGCATTCAAATAAAGGACTTTATTGGCTTTAACTGCCACTTTTTCTTTTTCTTTTCTTCTTCTTCCTTTTCTTTTTTTTTAAAAGATAGAAAATGTGTTCCCCCTCTTATTTTATTTTTGTTCTGATATTATCACTCTGTACTTCAACCATTAAATAAAAAGAAGGCTCTGTGCAGCTCTTTAATGGGATCTGTTTTCTCCTACAGATGCATTCTTTTACTTTCTAATGAAATCTCACCATTAGTTATTACACTATAATCAACACCTAAAGCATATCATTCCCACTCTCAGCCAGCTTGCCTTTCCCAAGGAAGTTCTTCCTCTTTTCTCTACTTTACACCAGCAGAGACAGGGCTGAGATGAGAGACATTTTGCTTGGGATCCTGCCCACACTGTGAGTTCATATGAAAAGGAATCTGTTTGTTTGCTTGTTTGCTTGCTTCTCAGATTGTTTTTCAAGATCTGGCACATACACGGCTGCAGCCAAGGACAAGGAGAGGTTCCAGTGGTATCCTATTCAGGGTCACTGTCCCGAGGGGTGCCTCTGCACCCAGCAAGGGCTACCATTTTGGGAATGTTTTGAATTTTGAACCGCTTGATTGTTTCAATGGAAAACAAAGGAAATTATTTAATCCTAAGAAAAATGTAGCTCTTATACCAAAAGTATCCCTCCGATTAGACTGAATCAGGCTTTACTTTCACCCATCGATATTTGTCCTACTTCTGGCAAGGGTTAGGTAACCGCACCTGAGGCCTTGTGATCTCAGATCTTGCTGAAAAGACTATGGTTGCTAATCCTGACTTGACTATTGGTGCCAGCAATAAAACCACAGTCTCTAGTGTGTAGCAGACTCCATATGTTAGCCCCCTAGTCTGCTAAGTCACCACGCCAGCCTAAATTTGAAACATTTCTAAAGTGTTATACAATGTTGTAATAATGTTTTTACAAAACAAAGGCTGAGTTACTGGAAGCCATATTCATCCAATCAACATCTTATTGAAAGAGGAATCTTGATGGAGACAGTGGTGACACAAACTATAAAAAAAATAAAATAAAATAAAAATTAAAAATAGTGCTTTCACCTTTAAAAGGGGGGCACTGACCTATTAGGGAGTGGAAGCTGCAAGAACTACTGCAGAAAAAGAAAGTCTTTGTTGAATGTTATCTCACTTTCCTGAGGAAGAGTGCACCCAAAAGGCCTCAAGCTAAGAACACAGTTGACTTAATTAAAAAGTTCCTAATTGCTAAAATGCTGCTTATAAAAACAAGAATGGACACTGCTAATTGCATACTGAGCAGTGTCTGCCGAAACAGAAAACCTTCTACATAAGCAGAACGTTCTCAAAAAACTATCGCTGCTTCTTATTGCAAAGTTTTTCCCATATAGGGGAAGAAAAAAAAAAGCCACAAACCAAACTGATTACAGATTGACTCTGCACCTCAAACTTGGCCTACATCATGAATGATAATCAGAGAGGATGAATTTAACCTGTTTTAAGATTTTCTGTAAGACTCCAATCTTACAAATATTTAAGCGAGTATCTAAAACTGGTACCAGGATACTATAGTTTATCTTTCGTGATGTCAGTTAGGTACTTACATGTGAAGATGATGGGAAAACAACAATTCATATATTATAAATATACATCCATTGTGTTATGTTTAAAAGTATCTGTATCTGTGGAGGACAAAGTCTTAAAGTACCAATCTAGCCACAAGATGGAAAGATGGCCATACTAAGTACCAAGAAGCTAATTAGAGATTGCATATAATTTTAAAAGCTTTATATAAATTTTATAATTGGTACGACTGCTTTTATGAATAAAAAAAAAAAGTTAACCATATTTATTATCCCTTGACTGTTTTTCTTGCTATTTACTCAAAGAATAGTATTAATTCCACAGCCATAGTGTTCATTTACACAAATTGGTTTTCTAGAGACTTTCTCAAGTGCTTCTAGAACACATTCATCAATATTTATTTTCAAGAAATATTTGTACCAGAAATTTGATTTTTATTACTGACTTGTACAAAAATTCTAATTACTTAAAAGAGGCCAGGGCACCATTTTTCTGGGCATTATACAGAGGCTGACTAGACCATAGTTCTTGATTTAAGAGATTACAGTTTTAGCTGTCAAGACATGGAGCTAACAAGCATTGTATAACCTATGCTCCAGTACTCAGGACAAAGAAACCATTCCTTGTGATTTCAGTAGTGATTTCAGTACTGAACAATTGAGCACACAATGATAATACTGGGGATCACTTCAAGTAAATGATGCTTAATTGCAGGGGAAAAATTATCAAATTATCTTACTTGCTATGAATCACTCATTAATCTCTATTTGCATTTCTTCTGGAGAAGAACCTTAACTACCTGATCTGCATGTGCAAATAATAATTATTATTAAATAGTGAAAGTAGTGCAATTATTAAATAATGCAACAATATCAATCATTACTCCTATTAATAATAAATTATAATAAGTCTCTTAGAACTGTGCATGGTCCCAAGCTGCAGTATGCAAACACAGATTTGAAACATCTGCTTAGACTTGGAGTTGGGGTTCATAACCAAATCAGTCACTGAGTCACAGTTCAAAATACATATCCTTTGGCATTTTGGACTTTAACTCCTCCTTTGCATTTATTCTTCCCCTGGTCCATAATTAGCTTTGAAATCAAAAATGAGAAACTGTTCAGAAAGCACAGAGATTCAGACTCTCTCTCTTTTACAGTCAGTTTAACAAAGAAGTTTAGGTGTTATGACACTCATTTTACAACTAAGGAGAAGCAGACTGAGAGAACAAGCAATAGAAAAGTCAGTGACAAAACTGTACTGAGTCTCTTACTTCTTTCCCTTCTCTTTTCGCTGTATGAAAGTTTATCTTCATAAAAGTTACAAGAAAAATATTTTGTTTCCAGGAACAAAAGAGCATTCTCATGGCAACAAGATACTAATTCTGACATATTTAATCATATATGCTTTGTATGTTATCTTTCTGAAGGATCACAATATGACATATAAATTTGGTGTAGTTAAGATTATGGCATTAACATGTTGTCTGAGTATGTTCTAAAAGCAAGATTTTAGACTGTCAAAGTGCTTTAAAACAATTAGAAAAAGTACTTGATTGAAACTTCTTCAAAATATTTTTAAAATTCAGTCTGATTTTTGGCAAAATGAGTTGCCTTACTTATCATTTATTTTGAGGGTTAAAGTGGTTGCGTTTGATAGTCTTGTAAAGATTGTGACTATTCAGGGCAAGAGTCAATGAAGGGAAGGAGCAGTAAGTAACAGTGTATAACTTCTAATTTTACACATTTAAACATTCTTTCTTATGGTCCCTTTTCTGTTTTACAAAAACATCCTCTCTTCCGACATAACACCCACAAATGCTGATGCAGAGACATTTGCTACAGAGCACAAGTCAGGTGAAAAAACTATTTCAGAACTTCACCTGTGCATGGGTAGAAACACAAGTGGCTTTTCCTGTTTGAAATTAAACATATTTGTCGTAATTTGGCTTTTTTTCCTAAATGAAACTGATATAAATTTTGTCAGCACTTATGTTCCTGCAGCATGCATATCCAACTGCACACACATTGACACACACAGACGGTCCTGCATAGATGAACAATGGTAACAAGAAAAGAAAAGGGAAAAAAATTAAAAAAACGCAACTCTCATTTTAAATCCAAGTCTCGGACTCCAGTGGAGCTGGGCTAATTTACACCAGCTGAGAATGCTCTTGTATTTATTTTAGAAAAGATGCAATTTTGTCCTAACAAGCAGTTTGCAAGGCCTACTTGATTGATTTAGTTGACTCTGGCTTTATTACAGCTTAATGTGTTCACATCACTATTGTTAAAGTTGTTTCAGCACTTCTATTATTACTGCCTGGTTTTTGGCATTTGGAAGTTTATAATAATAATAACAACAGTATTTTGTACTTTTATAGCATCTTTCTTCTGAGGAACTCGAAGAGCTTTGCAAACAATAATTACTGCTTACAACCCCTTGGTATAGCAGATTATATTGTAGCACATTTTACTGGCAGTTCAGATTCTGATCTCAGTTCACATCAGTGCACATGCAAGCCATCTACACTACAAATGTGGTTTAGATTCCTTCAAGAATAAAAACAAAAGGAGGAATGCCCTTTACAAGAGCTGCTGCTACCTCAGAACAAAACTTAACAGTCCTGATTCCCTGCACCTGGTACCAATTTTAAAACACTGGGTTTGCTCCAGAACCCACTCTCCTCTCTGCTCACTGTAGCAGCAAAGGCTTGAGGAAGCTGGCTTAAACAGATGATGAGAAAATACCTTTTATAAAGAAAATTTCTCCTGGCTCTACAAAATCATCTCTTATTTCTTATGGGGTCTGTACTGTAAGGAAAAAAAATACTGTTGAACAATCTGGAGCAAGGTGTTCGTTATTTTTAGCAGAAATAAGGGAGACTCTGAAGCTACTTTCTCATAAACTGCTGAAGAACGTAGTCCTATATTTAGTGTTTGGGACTAAGAATTAGACAACCAAACATGCTCCGCTTTGAAATGCGATCACATGAGAAAATCAGACTCCCTCTAGTAATACATGAACTGATGAAAAATTGGATTGGGGCTGAATATTTGCATTCCAATTCTGCAAAGATAGATGATATTTCATCAGTCTAAAACAAAGAAAAAAGTAAGTTTTTTAAAAAGTGCAAGCAAAAAGTGCTTAGCACTAAGATTTTTTTTTCATTCACTGATGTAAACCACAACAACAACCAAATAACAAATACAAAAAAAAATGAAGCAAAGAAAAAGCTATGAATTTAGTTACTGAGAATGAGAACTGTGAATAAATTAATTTGTTTGAGTTAAGCTGTGAAAACAAACTAGTTAGGGAATGTTTTCATTTCAGATCAACCTGAAATTTTTATTTTAAAATACTGGCACAAAATATATGATTTGATTTTGGAAGGGTTTGTTGGGGGATTTTTTAAGTTTATTTAAATTCAACTACCGCCAAGTAACATTTTTTGGAACAAAAAAAAAAAAATTTAAGAAGAAAACTCTTCATCTTACGAATAGCCAAAGTCCACTGAAAAGTGCGTTCTTCTGGCAAAAGAAGAAATAATCTAAAAAAAAGCCCCTTCTGTTCTGACTAGAGTGTGATCTTATCACTTTCATCATTAAGAAATATATACACAACTCAAGATGAACCTTCTAGTGTTTCACCCTTTATAATAAAAATATTTACAAAAAGGAGAAAGATTCATTATATAATCCATCAGAGCACAGATTTGACCTATATGGCCTTGACCAAGCTGTAATAATCACTGTGGACTCCTCTGCTATTAAAATTGGTACTAGGCAAGAACTTCAAGTGCATCAACACTTTTCAATGACAAGCGAAAAAAAAAAAAAAAGAAAAAAAGATGCAAATACTCTCCTGCCCTTTTTTTCAGCAATTTGACAGCAGACAATAATTCAATTAACTGTCCTACCATCCCCACTGCCACTGGAAAGAAAATATCTTTGTCAGGCTGGTAAAAAAAAATTGAGGTTTGTGGAGTATAAACCCAACTTTAACACAAGGAAAAGCCTCAATGCTGAAACCAGAGGATATTCTGTCCTTGATTTCAAGAGCTCCTGAATCAGCCATCTTAAAAAACAGGGCAGAATATTGGCTCTCAAAAATGTAAGCAAAAATTCTTCATTTCCTTCTAAGAAGTCGGATTTTTGGCTTTTGGCTTCAGCCTAGAGAGAAGCACAAGGATGGTTCTATGGTTCTACAGAATTTTGAAAATATCTCACAGTAATCAATATTTGAAAATCAATAAATAGTTCTAGATATTGGACAGTGCAAGAACATTCTCAGATCTAGGAAACTAAAATGGACAGCTGATTTAAAACAGTGGGGAATATTTTCCTAAAACCTGATGACATATAGCTCTGTGAATAGTGTTGATTACCTGTAATTATAATCGCTTGCAACTTACTTAAAATTACCTCGTCTGGATTTGGCCCACAAAAAAACACCTGAAATCAGTATTAAAGAAAATCTTTGGTGATTAATTACTTTTTGGAGTTAAACTTTGCAGACAAGTATGTTAAAAAGAAAAACAGCAACAGCAACAACAAAACAAGAAAAAAATCAACAAAAGAAGCAAAACCCCCACCCTGAAAAAAACCCAAACCAAAACAAAACAAAAAGACTAATGAAAAATCCACAAATAAATAAAAAATGCAGCATAAATCTTTGGACTTATCTATTTTCTAGCCTAAATTCTAATTTAAGTGTTAATATTATCATAGTCTAGATGAAAAATAACATCACTGAGACTTCAAAATGTTTGTGTTTACACAATCATAAAGGGTTGCAGTACATTCAATTCAGAAGAAACATAGAGTAATCTTAACTCTATCACTTCTGACTGGAGCACAAAACTCAAATCAATTGCTCATAAACATTTGTGATAAGATTAATTTAATTTTTTTCTTAAACAAAGAGGGTAAATTAAAAGAATCAGCTTATTCCTTCCTACTCTGTAGTGACAAGATTAAAAATTAAATTTATACATATTTCATTTCAACATAATAAAGCCTTTTGCAAAAAGAAAAAAATACCACAGTTCATCTAATTAAATCAAAGAAAATTGCCTGCAGCGATGCTACAGTATTACAATTAGATGTCTGCCAAAACCAGCCGTTTGAATTCTTAAACACCACTCCACTCTTAAACACAAAATACGGTTTTCATCATTTTCTGTGATATCACCAAAATGAGGGATTTTTTCATCACTGTTACGTCAGCCTGGAATGCCTTGCTGGACTCATTACATATTTTCTCCTGCCTTACAGAAATGTTGTGTGAAGTAAATACAGAATGGTTTTGATTTGTTCACTGTGAGTCTACCCATGAATTTTAGGATATAATGTTGTGGAAATGAAATAACATAGTTTAATAAAAAAATCTGCATTAAAACCCCAAGTTTTGTGTAATTAGTGTAATTAATGTAATCCTTAAATCGTCTTTGGAAATAAATTTGAAAAGAACAAGAAACCCAAACACAACCACTACAAGTAGTTGATTATTTACAAAAACTGAGGCTATCCACATTTACTATTCCTACACAGCCTGATTAGTAACTCTAATTCAGCATCTATTTCAGTACATCCAGATCCCAAAGGCCCGCACCAAATGCTCAGCTCACACCCGGACTTCCTCTGTGACCTTGCACAAGTCCCAAATTTTCCCATGTCTGAAAAATGGGAGAATAATACTTCCTACCTGACAGAGGTGTTGTCAGGCTAAAATCCACAGAAGAGTATCAGATACTGAGATACTAGATGTAATAAGGGACAGAGAAAGAGACAAGCTGAAAACAGTGAAGACTGGATAAATAAGTTGCTATGCTACAGTAAAGGCAATTCATTTAAGTATCGTTCACTGAAAGCAGAGTTGAGTTACAAGCCACTGTTGACTGACAGATGCAAAAATGTACTCCAAGATCACTGAGCTAAATTTCAGGAAAACTATTAACCTTGCATTTAAAGAACACTCGTATTTACAAAGCTCTGTGGAGTACAGATAGTAAAATAATGAAGATAATACATGGGTGATGGCTAAGGTTGCGTGTTCTAGGACCTTCCTATGTGATTGCATTTTATATGTAACTAGGAAAACTACAGCAATGTTCACCTTGTCATATTCTCTCTGCCTCCCTTGTGTTTTCCAGGTTCTTATGCTCCATGGAGTAAGTATGACTGTAATCTCTGCTGAACTCTCCCAGGTCACATACAGGCATATTCCTTTTAAGTTCTTCCAGTTGACTCAACTGAGCCTGGGCTGAGGTAAAATTGTATTCAGCCCTCCAGGGAGAGTTCCAATTGACCATCTGATGATACCACTCCCACTGATCTGTATTAGAGGAAAATGCTCATACTATAGTTTCATGCTTGCCTGAACAAAAATTGGTGCCATGTACAGGCTCAGAATCAGGAGAGTTTTGCAAACCACTTTGTATCAACACATATGTTTCTGAAGTACTTCTCTAGATATGAGACATATGTCCCTACCTTGTGCACTTGCTTTCCACTATCCTCCCTATGATCAAAGTTGTTTCAGGTGAAAAAAATCTAAAAAAAAAAGGTGCAAAAAATATCTGGGGAAATGGATTTTATTTTCTTTTTTTTTGAATTAGATGCCACAGGCAGGTGACCAGTGCTCTGGTCAAGTGAGCAACTCCTCTTAAGTGACTCAGTCAGATACAATCCTCTTACTTCATTTTGTCCCCTGCTGCTACTGTCTCACATGGGATTACTGCACTACAAATGCCTGGGGGACCTACACTCAAGTTTAAAAGCAAAGAGAATGGGCAGAGAGAATACACTGCATAGGGCACGTTTCAATAAGCATGCACCTAGATGCAGTTATGTGACCTAGCAGGTGACCAAAGATGTTGTCTCAGGTTGGGCAATTAGAAAATAATACAAGACAATATTAAGGTTCCATTATTTAACTTCTACTTTTTACGTTTTTTTTTCTTTCATACTTTTTGTTCACATACAATGCAACACATAAATTGTTTAACTGCACTAGTGAGAATGTTAGGAATAATTAAAATTTATTGTGAATAATTGGATAAAAGTTGTCAAATAGTTGACGACTCATTCTGAGCCTTACTCAGGCATGGGATATTAATTGCAGAAAATTTTGATAGCACAGGGAAGAATGGGAGTTGTAGGATGCTATCCACAATAAAAGTGGACATCTGCATTTCAATTAGTAATCAATAGGAGACTTTCAGAAATCCATTACTCGTGACATTGCTATGAAGCTCATCATCTAATTCACCACCTAAAGCCACTCAGCCTCTGCACAAGAGGAATTTTCCCAGAGGGATCCATCCAGTAGGTGTGCTTACAACACAGCCCACAGATCTGGCTCTGACTAAAACGTGATTGGAAGGCAATAAAAGCTTCCTATTACAATCCCAAAGGACAAATGTTTGAAACTCAGGTTGAATTCCTTTCTCCAATTCCTTTGTGAGAGTCAATTCCTGATTGCAGTATTTGTACATTCCTGTGGCAATGAACCTTTGCAGTACAAGCTTTCAGCAGTATACCAATATCCAGGTAGGTCAGCTGAACATGCTCAACTTTGACAAAAGGTCCATATCCCATTTGGTATGCTGTTCCATCACACTCTCCCATTCATCACCTCTCATGATTGAAAATTTTAGCAGACGTTTTCAGCAAACAAGCAAAAACTGGTAAAATAAATCATCCATATTTGTTTACCTTGTTCCCTTTTTGTCATCCCCCAGACATTTGAAAATCCAATACTAACAGAGAAGATGAAGAATAACAAAATCCACTTAAGAAACACAGCACAAAATTTATACAATACACCTGTAGAGAACTGTGATGTCTTTTGCACCTACCTTTTGTCTATATTGTTCCAGTTTTGTGAGAAGGTAACATAGAGTACTATTATTCATATCTTCATTTTCCGTTATGTAAAAAATGTGAAACTAAGATTTTAGTGTTAGAATATTTTATTGCTGGCATTTTACTATTACATTGTGTTTATGGGACAGTTTGCAAGATTGCAGATTTTAAACCATATTATATTTACCAAATTTTGTACTAATTACTGAAACTCAGTAGCTTTTTGAGAACTTAAACTAGCATATAGGAGTATCTAAAAAAGGAAGGTGTCTTTGTATTGGTTGATGACAATCATTGTGACTGTCTATTCAGGAACAGAGAATATTTTTTTTTCAAATAAACTCTTATATTTAGAATACACAATGTCATTATGTCACTGAATTTTTCAATTACCTGGAGTGCAGACAAGACTAGTCTAGGAAGGAGTAGCAAAAGATCTGGTGCCAGAAATTATGGCACAGTTACAGAAACCTCTCTTCTTTTCTGGACTTCTAATGCATGCTTTGTAGAATAAAACCCAGGATATAAACAAGCAGCCTGTTATGTCACTGAGAAAAATTTTCTAACTGAAATGATGACACGTAACAATGAATCATTTCCAGTGCTTAGAAGTGAGGTGCATTTCCTTTGCTATGTGGATTAGTCCTAAAAGGATGCCTACTCATGTAGAGTTACCTATACTCATAGAAGGGTACTTGATGGAGTGAGCAAGTCTTTTCTGATCTTTATCTTTCACAGAATTACCAGTTAAACTGAGAGAAATCTGCTGTATGTATTTTTTCAAGGAAAAATATATTTTTCTGCCCTTCCAAGTTTTGCCTGGATAGTCAGAGAACCCTGATATCCATTGTAGTGTGCAGTTATCAGTGGAAAGTCTCTGCTTCTCATTCTGACAAAAGGTTATGGGCTGGTTTTGCCTGGGCTAGAGTTAATTGTGCCTAGTTGCCAGCTTTGGTTAAACCACAGCAGGTTGTTCAAGAGCAGTACCAGACACAAACAAGAGACATGCTGCAAGTTACAAAAGCAGAGCATTTGGGAGTAAGTATAATACTTGGAGAGACTGAACAATAACAAAAGTAAAAGTGAACCATGATGTTATGTAACAAAGCCCAGCCCTTTTCATGAGTTAAAGATTACTACTTACACATTAAAAATAGAGAAGACCACAGAGACCACTAAAGCTGGCATTAGAATGTGTAAAGCCCTGAATCCCAGATCTCGCCTTCAACCACTAAACCACATCTTCTATAGTTAGACCTTTTTTTGAGTCATGGAGCTGCTTATTACTCAACATTCTGCAAGTACTTAAGCACCCTGCTGAATCAAGGCCCACCTCCTGGAGACCAGAGCCTGTAGTTCTTACTCAGGCATTTATCCTTTGTAATCATGCAATTGCAATCTGTCTACAGTAAAACATGCCCTTTTTCTGCACTGGAAAAATAAACTCATCAGTTCCTCCAGAGTTCATAGCTTTGTTTTGTAGTGTATCACTCCAGTTTTAAGCCGGAATAACTCCACTGCACTCATAATTATTGCACTGTTTAAAAGTGGGTGTAATGTAAGAGAGAATCAGGCCCAAAGTCTCCAGTCAAATGGCTAGGCAGTCTTGATAAGAATATCACGCTTTCTTATCATAATCAGCTGTGTTTGTTATTGCTACCACCACCCTGCTGCTAACAGAGATCTGTATTGGTACATTTAAGAGGCACAGACAATCTCACTGAGAACCTGGCCATGCAGTTCTTTTTCATTTGACTGTATTTGATTTGCAAGAAATAATATATTAACTTGCATTAAATAATTATCTGCAAGATGGAACCTGGTCCTGAGACTTTGACATATGAGTTTCTAGTCAAGCTTAGCTGGCTATAATTTTTCATCTGGAGAGTATCTTCACTATACAAGCTTGATGATTTTATTTTAGATCTCCAGTGAATACCCATCATTGGCTTTAAAGAAAGAAATAAAGAAAATGTAGACTCTGTCTTTCACATCTCCATTTAGGCAAGAGCCATTTGAAGTTCTCTTTGTGTCTGCTCAGATAAATGTCTAGCTGGATCCTGTGTGTAATGCATGCATTTTGGCAGGACCAGGGGTATTTAGTAACCATATGTGTGATGACTTTTGTGAGATCCAGTCCCGTACATGTTCATCTGCCTTGGTTTGTTAGCCTTCTGTGTCTCTTAAGTACTCTCCGCAGGAGGTAGCACAGGACAGAGAAGGACACAGGGGTTGAAAGGATAGTTTTGAACTCTTCTGTCTCTTGCTGGTGCAATGGCAAGAAAGTTTAAATCCTGTGCTATTCTTAGTCTGGGTGAGAGACAGATTTAATTTAATATGAATGGCTGCAGAGACAGTGTTGTGCCATACAATCATTTAATTTGCTCAACACATTATCCCACTATTCAGAGCCACACAGTGGTTGCCAGTTAGTTCACTCTTGCATTGTAGGTAGAATTGCAGTGAAGCCTGTAAAACAAAGTGTCGTAGAAGACTTGTCTATATCGAAAATCTTCCACTTAATTACCTCTTAGTTGCCCTCTCAGGTGTTGTTCTGCCATCTCCCTGTTAACCCACTGCAGCTGAAATTTACTGGTAAGCTCAAAATATATGCTTCTGAGGACTTGTGTAGAAGACCATAAATGTTCAACGAAGACGTGAAAAGCTTGAGATAGGATCAATACAGATTGAGAGCAATAATTGTAGTATATTCTGTTTTTTCCTGGGTTTGAGGAAGCCTTTCTTAGCTCACCTTCTTTTTTCAAGTCATTGAAGAAAAGCTAAGGAACAGACCTCAGGGGTAGTCAGACTGATAAGAGCGATATACTTGCTCCAGGTCAACTGCAGATACAGTTCTCTAATGTGTGAAACCCTGTCCACTGGCCCCTCATTCAGTCTCCCACACCCTAAATCTGTTCTGGCTCTCAGTTACTTTTGCTAACACAACCATCACGACTTACACAATACTTTACCATGCAAACTCTTTGGAGGAGGAAATGAGAGGAAATAGAAGGGAAATGCTTCCATCCTGCAGCCATCATGACAAGAAGGTGACTGACTGTGTGTCACCAGGGCATTGCTCCAAGTCAGGAAGCTCCTTGTCCCTGCCCTTGCCTTGAGACAGCCTTAGGGCTATCTTGCACTTACCACTGTCCATCTGGGGCAAACAGAATTGGAGATAAACAAAAATCTAAAAGTCTGGATGGGCTGTTGTCCCATTCTCTGCTGAACTCTGAGCTCATAGAAGAGCTGCCATTGAATTTGGTGCTCCTGAAGGACAACAGTTTTGTGCATTCTTGGGCCTGACAAGTTCTCTCGAGTATCAAAGAAGAAAACCAGGCCCAGGAAAAGGACATCTGAATTTGTCATCTGCCTCACAAAATAAAATGAGGCAGCAGCTGAACTCTTGTAAGATTCTAAGCAGGGTGTCATCCTTTTCTAAACACACAATAAATACATGGCAGATCTCCCCCAGCACCAACCCCACCCACACAGACAGACACACACTTGATCCGTGAGCAGTTTTCAAAATTTGGGCGGTAGAAACGTTTGTCACACCCACAAGCTATATCTGAAAGAGGGGAATGGGAGAAAAGCCATCCATCTTGGCTTCATGCTAAATTATCAGCTTCTTGGCTTTTTGCCAGCTCAGTCAGTTTATAATAATAACTGGCTCAGGGCCAAGATTTTTTTTTTTTTTTTAGAGAGCGAGCACACTGCTTTCTCTTTCCTCCAAAATATTTGTTAATAATCTCTATATTACTCATAATCTGTGTAGCTTAATTAAATAAAAATGTCTATTTTAGCTTCCCTGCTAACTGAAAACTGGAGCTGAGATCAAATTATTGGGATCCTGGAACCAGTCTGGATTTCAAGCATGAGACAACATGAGGACAGTTTGTAGCTGGCTTTCTGGTTAGGGCCCCTGCTACCACGAGACCTGAACACAAACACAATATGATCGTGGATGGCATGAAAACAAGAAAAAGAATGAAAATCTACAATGAAAGTCTACTGTTATATTGAACCATGTCTTGAACCTTGACCTGCTATCCCTGAAGACATAGCACAGTGTCTCTACATGACATGGTAAACTCCAAGAAGACTGACTTTATCTGAAATACAGAGTTGTGATGATGCCTGACGTAATACCTTTCTAATTTTAGAATGAATCCAGTAAAACTACATTTTTAATGGCAAGAGCTAAAGGAGAAGCAAAATTCCTCTAATTCAAATGAGTGTGTAGGAACTGTCAGGTCTCACTCACTTAAATTCGATTTCTTCTGGTCTCTTTGTTGGTTACATTATTATTATTAAAACTCCTAGAGATGACCTGCTGTGATCGTATAAAAAGCCCCTCATTCATGTGAGGTGCAACCACAAATAATAACAGTAAGCACAAAGAAAGTAGAAAACATATTTTATGCCTTTTGAACATAAGATACAGCAAAAAAGGAAAGGAACATATACTGAAGAGGTTTCCATTAAGTTGCAGGAAGAACTCCCAGTGTTAACGTAACGGTAGATAAGCTTACTCAATATTTTTATTAATGTCTTACAATTTGTTCCTTTTTCAGCTTAGCTAATAATTTATCTTCCTCCTGCAGTGCAAACAATGATCCTAAAAACTGTCCATGTACAAAAGTTCCTCTCTTGGGCCTTTATAGTTATCCATTGTTGCAATCTGCATTTGATATTTAATCTATTACTGCCCTGTGCTGACCTACAGTAAGCCTATGAAGAAGTGTTTTAGGCATACATCAAGAAGTGGTTGAAGTTCAGTTCATGCTGGATGTGTACCCAAATCCCTGAATGTTGTACCTTGTAATCATTGACCTTCTTTAATCTTTTTTTTGTAGCCAAAAGCTGCCTAACTGGGCTGCAAACTCTTCAAGAACAATTTTTATTTTCAAATTTCCAGAACCTCTTCTTTCATTCTTATTTTACAGTATTTTTAGTCCTTCTACTTTGGGGGCTGTCACTAAGGGGATGATGGTATCACAGGAGGCATTCAGCACTTCACAAGATTAGGTCTCTGGTCCTTGCCAAAAACTGTAAGGAGTTGAAGACTCAGAAAAAGAAAAAAAATTCCTTCTCTGAAACTGGGCAGATACAAAACAAGATGACTGCAGATGTCATAACACCTTACTTTATCATCATTTCATTCTCCTCATTTATCACTTAAATATTTTGGACCTTATCAGGTATAATAAATGTCAAAATCACTGAGATAGAGACTATTTCTTTTGTTATTTGTACAGTGCCTTGCAGAATCAAGTTCTGATTCCTGGTTAGCCTGTACAAACCAGTGCACTATAATATAACTACAAGCAATAATAATACTGTACAAGCACGAATTGTTTTCAGTTTCAGAAATGTTCATGTCTCATTATTGGTCAACTTTATACCAGGTCCCTATTTTAACTGGAGAAAATTAATCCATTTCCGGTGTAGAACTTGCACAAGAGTGTTTGTATTCTTCACATTTAAGGACAGAGAATCACAATGATAGTCTTTAAGATATGACTGTTGTCAAATTTCATTCTGTACAGTTTCTCTAGAAATCTTATTATTTTCTTCTTTACTGCTAAAATTTCAGCTGAAAGTTAGGGTCTGAGCCACAGAGAATGTATACTAAGAAGTGTCATGCCCAAATGAAACTGAATTCTTTGCTCTAGTGGAAATCTCTCTGGTTTATAGACTACAGGACAGATTGAGTCTACTTAGTGCAAAAGTTGGAGGGTTTATAGGTTCAAATGTAAGAAGCGCTTTAGAAAATGGACTGCTGCTTTATAAAGCAGTTGATTGAGTGCCTCAGAGAACAGATGTCATGTATTCTCTGGTAAAGGTACACCCAAGGTGGAAAGGCAGAGCCTGGTTGCCAGGCCCTACAAGGCATGAAGTGCAAAGGCTGCCCTGCAGCAGTGTGCTGTCTTGGCAAAAGGCTGGTGCAGGGAGTTTCAGAAAACCTGAAGTACTCCTCGGGATGCTTTTGGGGGACAGTGACTCTGTCCGGGCCTCCTGGCACAGCTCCCACTGTGGCGTAAGTTAAGAGAACCAGTTCTGAGCGGGAACTGAGTGCGCAGTGCTCTCCATGCAGAAACTGCGATTCCAGTGGTGGCTTGTGCTCATTATATAGTGTGAGATCACAAATAGAAGTTTTCACACTTGCCCATCTGCCACCAACTGACTCTAAAGAGCTGGTGAATCATACACTTAAAAGAGGGCGAATTTTTCCCCGCTGCCATTGGAATGTGTTTTGAAATTAAATATGCACAGTACAAAAGCTGAATAACAAGGTTGGGCTGATCACACCAGACACTGTGCATAATGCTACAGACATGAGGGTCAGGGGTCTAGGCCAAGACCATGGCCCTTAGTCACGGCATCAATGAAAGCTGATTCTTCCCTCCCCTTGGTGTCCCTTTCCATGTCTGAAGAGACTATTGAAAGAAAGATTTCTTTGAGAGGAGCCAGAGGAAAGAAAAAAAGGGGAGGGGGAGAGGCTTAACTACCATAAATACGGTGAAAAAATATTATTTTTGTACTTGCATATGGTACTTTTTTCTAGCTATATATCTGCATACATTTTCCATTTGCTATTTGTAATTATGGCTTTGGCTTTACAATGTATTCATCAGTGACACTGTGATCCTTTTGTTCTGCTGCATATTAAAATGGTTCAGAAGATAGATTCAAAAGGTCTCAGGTTCCCAAGAAGGAACATAATAGGGGTAATGCATGGCAAGAACAGTTTCTGCTTTCTGCAAAACAGGAATAAATAAGGGAGCTATTGCATTACACTTCGTGTACAGTACTCTACTCCTTGTCAAAGTGTTAGACAGATTCTTATCCATTGCAAAGACCAGTTCTTATCTGGATTTACGTCTTGAAATAATTTTTAATTTTCCCTGTGCTTATAGTGGAAAGTAGGCAGGATTTATAGAAGCATTATGAGCACATTATTTTTGTGAAGAGCAATGTTAATATGATCATTTTGGTCATTCAAGAGAAAAAGAGGAAAAGGACAAAAGAATGTTTTTGGTTTTCGTTCCCACTTTAAAAGCAAGTTTTCTTTGGGTGTGACTAATCTACATGAAGTATAACTGTATCCATTACCCATTGTAGGTTTGTGCAATATGTGACAGCTGTTTGACCCCATCACTAAAGTCTCCCATGCCATGGAAAAGAGACAGGACTATGCTGCGGTGGAGATAAAACACCCTTTATTCAGACTACTAGACAGAATCAGACTCCTTGGTTATCTGGTTGCCAGAGAGACTCTGTATCTTATGCATTTGTATGTCATCATAAAAACCTTCCAACCCCTGACCTGTGTAGCCCAGTTGTGGATGGAACCAAGTACATTACAGATGTCAGATCTCAGCTGACACAGGACTCAACTTTGCCTTAGATATGCTGCCTGATTCTCTGGAAACATGACTCCAGCATCCAGGTTTAAGGTGAGATTCAACCATATTGCAAATGAGGAAGTAGCTATGAACACAGCTGCATTGCACAGGCTCTGCAATACCAGTAATATTCATTATCCCTGCAATGTGTTTGTATCTACTGCAGTCAGCCTTGTGCAGTGGTGGAAGAATGGTCAACTGTTCATCCAAAATCAGTGTTTGACTGTTGCTTTTACAGTTTTTTTCACTTAAGTACATGACTAAGCAGTGGAGTGTCTGAATGAAGGTACTTCAGCTTGTATTCATGCTACTAGATCCAGAAGTGGAGGCAGAACTCCCAAATTAGTTGGACATTGACGCTAATTTTCTTCATTATGAATCATCTGTTAATGTGTCAGTAGGGGCTATCTTACCTGCAGGACTTTGTATCTTTGTACGGGGCTGGATTTAAAATATACCAATATTTCATGCTACCTGGGCTCCCTGTGTTTCTGAACTTCAGAACTGCACCTCAGAAACATGACTTCAAGATACTACTCCTCAGTTTCTCATCTATAATACGGATACAGTTTGTCCTAACTCCCACTGCTTGTTGGCTTAATATTGCTAAAAGCAGTGACAACATTTGATGAAAAGCTCCATGTGAGTCATTATTTCAGGAAATAATGACCATCCTGTCAGTTATTTGTTCCTCCTTACCACACAAAAGCAAGTGATTCTTCCCACCCCTTCATTTTCCAGACCCTACAAAACTGGAAGTGATGAAAAGAACATAAAAAGTATCCAAAGAACAATGAGGAAAAGATAGGCTCAGATGGCAAATGTAGATGTGCTGCTCTTAGACACTGGAGACTCAAAAATATTTAAGTGCATGCCACATTTTAACAACGTGGCTATCCTTGCTAACTTCAGTAAGAGACCTTTATCTTATCTGTTTTCTTTGAGGAGTTTGAAGATCAGGACCACATTTACCATGGCATTCACATTTAGAACAGTGAAAAACAAGTCAAAAATATGTTTATTTAATTCCCTTTCTTTTTATCTCTTCAGAATAGAATTGCTATGCATGTTTATGTGAAATTAATGTTGGTTATATACCGCTGGCATTATGGTTAAATAATTAGTGTTGTCTCAGTTTCTAGCAACTTGCTGTTCTTCACTTTAATGTGAGTCTATTTCCTCCTCAAGGAAATTTGGACACAGCTCTGAACTGAGAATTATCAAGTAATTTTTTTTAAGCATTATTTTTGGTAGTCTCACTTGTGCCTTTTTCTGCTAGTAGTACAGCTATCTAGGAGGAAAAGAACTTACCCAGTGTTCAGAACTGTGAAGGATAAAAGCCAGCTAACCAAACAATTTTGCTAATTTTCTCCCCCTCGGCCTTCTCTTTTCCTCACACATTCAGCACCTTTTATCTTTTTCTCTATCAGTCTTGCTTTTACCTGTTCTTGAAACATTTGATTAGGAAAGACAAATTGCCGATTAAGGCAAAAACGATAATTGATGTACTTATATGCTTATACTCAGGCAAACTACATATAACCTGGAGAACGTGCAATTAGGTGACTGCGATCTTTCTGAACAAACTCTTTCCTTCTGTCTCTTCTAAATCAGCAGTGCTTTTCATATACCTCTATTTTCCAAAAACAGGTTTGAGGGAGGGGAAGTTGAATAAGGTGGTTTTGTCAGGATACTGCTCAAATCTCTTTTAGCTACAAGATTCTGCCTTCCACAGAGGTAAGAGAAGAATGTTCAACTTTTTGATGGCATTTTGCTCATCAACTTTTTGATGGCATTTGAGACTCAGTTTGGCTTCAGTTCTGCTCAGCTTTTCTTTGGAATAGGGAGTCAGGAGAGGCTGTTGTCAGGCACGGATGCTCAGCAGTATCTCACCTCAGTGACTTCTGCAGGAATTCAAGGGGAGGTTCGAGGCACTGCCTTCACAGTGTCTTGCCTGTGAAAAAATTAGCTCCTCCTCCAACCGCTGGAGTTCCCACAGGAACAGCTTTGCTGCTCAAAACATAGTTGTTAACTAACTGACAGAGGTGGAGGTATGTATGATATTTTGGCATAGCACATGGCCCTTTGAGAACTTACTCTGTGCAGACACCAAGGTCTACATTCATGCTGCTCATGGCCTAAAGAAAACAGCACTGAGCCTGAGCACATACAACACTGACAGGCAGGATACACTGATCAGAGCTCATAGTTTTGCAGTCAACTGCATCATGTCCCTAAATATGTTCAGAATAAGTGCATCTCTGCACTTTATCTACCCTTTGTAAGTTTGCTAGTGCATGAATGCTCATTCTCTTTCCTCTTTAAAAGCACTTTATGTGCTGTTTAGTCTTCTGCTCATTTGTATGACAACATCACTATGAGTCACACAGCTCTTATCTATGGCTACAACTTCCTTGAATGCTTTGCTATCATCAACCTATGTAGGACATTTCTTTGATCTGTCTTATGACTGTTTTGGAAGAATTTCACATTAGAAATAATTTTCTATGCTGGTACACTGAGTTTTATTTGAGTGGATAGATGTCTTCAGGTGTTGAGCAACCTTTGCTGCAACCCACAGTTTAAGCAGTTGCAAGAACAGATAAGTGAGAACGAGAGGTGCAATAAAGACTTCTTAACATCTTTAAAAGTGCTTTTCTCTCAAGTAAGGCATTTCATAATTTTCCAAGAAGGAAATTATGATCTTGGGAAAGTATTTCCCAAAGTACAAGAGATGGAACCTTCAGTTTCCTCTGATGTTCTCTCGCTATATGGATATTTCCCTTTATGGAGAGAAATAAGGTCCACAGTCATTTGAGATGAGCGTTTTGGGGTCTCCAGGACACATTTAATGAAAAGTCAGAGAAACAAAAAATTGAGTGTCAAAATTCATGCCTATTTAACACTTTAACTCTGGGGGTATATATAATAACAACCTATTACAGCAAAGGGGAATTTATGTAGTTCAGTGAAACAGAGCAAGAGATGGAAGAGGTTCTCTCACTGTAATGGGAAGAGTGCAGAGTTGCGAAAGGGGAAAGAAATTCAAAAATTCAACAATGCAAGGTGCAGAACATACAGTAACAGTACAAGAGCTGCCCTTGTTTGACCCTTCTTGCAGTTTGAATCTGGTCATCTTAGTATGTATGGAATTTGGAAATATTAAGCACTAGAAAAATGTAAAATATTCATAGAATCATGTATGCTGCCTAGAGAAACTGTTGTGAAGGATTTCTCATTACTGATATTTGGAGAGGTTAGTGATAGAAATGACTGTGGGATGAGTAATAAGTAAAAATATCCACTCAGACTGATTCAAACCAATATGAATTATGCCTCAGTCAATAATGAGTGTAGGATCAGACATATTGGACTTGATTTTCCTCTCAGTTACAACACCGAAAATTAAAATTAATTCAATGGACTGCATACTGCTAGTAAGTGTGGGAATACATACTTTCAATCTGTGAGATCCATACTGATGGAGAAGCTCTATTTTGTACTTGCATTCAAAAAATTGGATTGAAATCCCAACATTTGTCTCAAGCCATTAATTTCTGTGCCCTGTCACAATCCTTTGAATTTATATTCACAAGTTGTTCAGATCAAAAGTACTCAAAACAGGGAATTTTTTTTTTTAAATCTGTTAAGATAGTGCCCAACAAATCTGCACCAGGAGGTACAAATGTGAAACATGCATGTTACAGTGGGAATGAATCCAAGGTCTTGAGGAAGACAGCTGAATGAGCATGAGTGTGTATCACCTGGTTCAGTGCTTCTTGAATGAAACATATATAAGACTTTGGTTTCTTATCATCTTTTTGACCTATTGTCCTTTTATTTACTTTTGCTTTTGTTATTTCACTGTAAATAAAGAGATCTTTGTTTCCTTGTAATCTCTGACATTACATGGTACTGTGACAGCAAGAATCATAAGGAGATAAGCTAAAATGGCACATTATCAGCCACTGCTGGTACAGGCTAAAAAGAAAGAAAGATTGAAACTTTTTTTGTTTGTATTAAAAAAAATCCTCAAAAACTTACATCATGTCTTTTAAAGATATTTTTAAGGGGTTTTTTTTTTTGTTTTGTTTTGTTTTGTTTTGTTTTGTTTTGTTTTTTATTTAGCTTCATTTATTTGAATATATGCTGTTGGTTACAGAAAAGCAATTCCTTTTCATATATCTTTAAAGTCTTTTTTCTCCCTGTATATGATCTCTTTTAGTTTTGCAAAACAGTTACAAATTTTAAAGTGCACAGGTTGTCTGCGTTTTTAAGCTGAAAAACAATTGTGCCTTGATGTGTTTTTTCATGAATCCCCACGATAAGGTTGCCTACCCCCCAACCCCCTCTTTTTCTTGTTATGATATTTTAGAACAAAATTTTAAACAATTATTTTCCTGTCTATTCTGATGATCAGTCTCAGAGAGAAACTTAGCAATCGTCTCAAATTCTGTGCAGGAAAACAAAGGGAGAAGAAGGGCTAATAGGTAGTATACTATGCCTGGGTCACCATT
This sequence comes from Cephalopterus ornatus, assembly GCA_013396775.1. Lineage (NCBI taxonomy): Eukaryota > Metazoa > Chordata > Aves > Passeriformes > Cotingidae > Cephalopterus > Cephalopterus ornatus. Next base: position 4,125 of record VZRE01003326.1, on the reverse strand, counting down.
CTATTCCCTCCTAACCTGCACCCTTCTTGTGTGACCTTGGACCTCATCCTGCTTCTTGTTACTCTATAAAAAAGAGGTATAAATATTTGACGTATCACAGAGGTATTGTGAGAGAGAGAGACATCAAAGTCTGGGAGGTGCTCAAACACTACAGAGATAGAGACAAGATAAGTACTGTACATAGAAAAAACTCCATTATATGACTGAAAACTCCAAACAACAAGGCTTTAATCTTTAGACTTACAGTTTAAATAAAGCCTTGTCATATCCCATTGTGTAGTTTTCATTAATGTTTATTTCAATAGCCCTATTGGAGTGACCATCTGGAATCATTCAGTTGTACAGTACTTCTCTGGGTAGTAATTATTTTCTTAAGTCCTGAGAACAAGGGCCTGAGCCTTATCAAAATCTGAACAATATAAGACCTGAAGGATCAGGTCAGCTTGGCTTATGCCAAGCTCATCGAGCAGCTGGTTTGGTATCAAATTGCCAAATGGCTTAGGAAGTTACTGGGCACTCACTATGCTCTGGGACTTGTGTTCATATATGCACTTTACCCACAGAAAATGCCAGGTAATATAACCTACCTAAGCTGGTTTTCTGTGCAGGCTAAGAGCATGCATTCATTGATGAATCTTAAGCATTCAATATGGAAAGATCCCAATAATTAAACAGGTGCACAAGATCTTTAAATTATACCCCAACAAAGCTGCTAAGCAAGAGTTAGTCAGCATTTCTCACTCTTTTCCTGCTGCTGGAAAATAGGCTTGTATGTTCATTCTCTTTGACTCACTCTCATGTCTAGAAGCTCAGAAGGATAGAGAAGGATCAGGCTCTTTAGACCATTAGATCACTGATCCCTCATGTTAAGCTGGAATCAAGTCTCTTGGTTCCTCAAAGCCTTTGTGTAAGTCCCAAGATCGTTGTCTCAGGACAGAAATTCTGCTGCAGTGAACAGCCTCTCAGCTGCGCAGACTACGGTGCCACATGAATGTCACAGTAGAAAGAAGGGTTAGTAGAAAGTGAATATCTGCTACAGTAGCATTTTTTGCTTCAGATACAGCTCTGTTTAATGAGGAATTCAGAGGGGTTTCATGAAGTCAAATAGCAATAAAGTCCATTAATAAGTTTACATACAGTATTATACCTACGGTATAATAAAATAATCCCTGTAAATAATCATCACTTCAGCTAAAATGTCTTATCACAGTTGCATTTTCCTGAACTGAAAAAAATAAAAATAAAAATAAAGTAGTGTGACTTTAAAATGACAAAGATATTAACACATTTCTGCTCTGACGAAACACTGTAGAACAAATCTGATTGGAGGCTGGTCAGTTTGTGCCTGATGCCTAATCGAGAGCTTATATTTACCACAGTCCCTAGGGCACTGCTTTATCTTCAAAGCTTGAGCCAAGAAAATTCGCTTGTTCAAGTTGTCTGCAGGCTGTTTTTCTTTCTTTCTCTCTCTTTTTTTTTTTTTCTTTTCCCTCCCCTCTCTCTCCCTCTCCAGATCTCCATCCTGGCTCAGTTAACAAACCTATTAATCCCTGGTCAAGTGCATACATGCAAAACTGATGAAAGCAAGCAAATGTGGAAGAAAAGAAGCAGAACTGTACAGCTCAACACCAACACTACTATTTTCCTTCTGGTTTCATCTCTGTGTTCAGCAAAATTTTATACATGCATATATTTTCCAGCACTGTGGCAAGATGTAGCTTTGATACAGGAACTTAATTGTAAACTTGGGCCAATACCTATCTCATATCAGACGCCATTACTTTGTTCAAGAGTTTTGTTCATTATCCAATGATATGGGTGTTTCAGGAGCAAATTTTCAAGATGCCAGTGATGTGTTATTAACATAAATTCTGTTGTGAGCCAATGGGTTTGGGGCAGTTAATTCTCACGTGTGTTTTTGAAAGTTTTAACTGTTTATCAATATTTCAGTAATGTAATAGGGAAGGAAACAGATACCAGAAATACCTTTTAAAAAGTACCTCTGCAACTCTGCCTATAAATTAAGCAATTAAATATGTAAGATCTATGGTTAGACACCTACAGACTCAATTGAACAAACAACAGTCAAATAAGGTCAATTAAATCTACACAACAGTAGTACTCATACCAGCATGTGAGACTGAAGATACCCATCAGTATATTATATTGCTTGAATGAGCTAGTGTTTTGAAAATTTTACTCTGTGTATGTTTATGGCTACTTATCCCTTCCCTTCCATCCACCCACCCCTCAATTATTTCATTCCTATGGAATGCAACTTAGCCTGGAATAATGAATTTCTTCATTTCAGGGCATGCATGGTGTTTACCTGTAGCTCGTACGCTACCGTATCTTAATGGGAACTTGAAGGAGGGTTCAAGGTTATTTAATTTCCATGCTTAATTCATTCTTGAAGAGGTTTAAATAGAGACTGACAGCATGGTAATGTTTGATAATCATTACCGTCGGCTACGGGGGAAATCGATGATCACCTAATACTTCTGTTGGTTTTAGAAATGGATCCTGTGACTGAAAAGTCAAAGTCATCAATCAGCCCATAGGATGATCCACATAAGACAGACTACATTCTCTCAGCACATAAAGCATGTTGTCTCCTGTTCATGCACGTTATCTTTCAATTTACATTTTATGCAGATTTGCCTAGCTCTATGATCTCAAATCAATTTTCTGGCTTACAAGGATGTTTTAAACACTTCCAGCCCCTTTTTGAGTTTCACCATTTTCATCTGCAGTTGAAAATGTTGCTGGCTGAAGCTGCAGCTAGAAGGGGGCACATACTGAGAAGGGGGGAAATACCTGTCTATGTGACACAAAGAGCAGCCATTTGCTAGGAGGAATCCTGTCCAGGAATGGTTGTTAACCGATTTACTAGCACTACTCTTCATATAATTTCATATCGTTCATATTACTTTTTGTACTGTTTACATTAATTAAGTGTATATGTAAACAATAAATAACAGAACTATTATTTGTTCTATTACAGTATCAGTCTCAGTCGTGCCTACAATTTTTTCATACTTGAACTGTATAATTCCAGACCCAAACCCCAGTTTCTGTCCTAAAGTGCTAGTAACTGAATACAGCACTGGATATCCAGACAATTCAACAAAAAACATAACAAAAAAACATAACACACAGAAATGTATTTCAAAACATACTTATGGTGGGCTGCATTTTTAGTATCATTGAACAAAGAGACACCAGTGATCATAAATAGACATTTTCACAGGTTTCCATTAATCTGGAGTCTGGAATTATGCCTCTCTTTATATCTGATCAATTACTTTCTCAGTTCTATTTCCCTTCTATCACTTCAGCCAGCAGCCTGTGTTTCTGGCACGTAAGGTCTTGAGATTACTCTCAAGTGACAAATGATGATATATGTACACACAGTGCAGTACTTCTCCCTTGGAGTTTAACTTGACTGGAAAAAGCTACGGCCCCTGGAAATTAGGTTCTTTGTTTTTTGGTTTTAGTGTTAGAGAAGAGAGGCATCCTGCTTTAATATGAGGTTTTAACATTTGGTTTGGAAGTATTTTCTGACTTTCACAAGCCTACAGAAAAGTCTCTTGACATGCACCTTGTGCTTTAATCACAAGAACATCCTTAATTAGAGGCAAATTCTGACACTGAGTCAATTAGATCACTTGTAGAATAAGGTAGTCCTCAGTGAGAGTGACAGCGGCAAAATCTGGTCCTTGATAAATGAAAGGCAATGCTGAGTACCTCCCTAGGACTTTGATGAGAATGCACAGTAACTCCCGTGTCTAAAAGTCTGAAGCTTTGCTGCCTTTCTTTATGAAAGTAAAAGATTTCTAAATATGTTCTATTATTATTATTTATTTAAAAATATAGTAAATTATTAATTTTCTTTTTATTCTCACTTGAATAAAAAAAAAATCACATTTTTGTTATTAATTGGTTGAGATTGCAAAACTGCAGAATTACCAAAGGGCTAGAATTAAAAATCTTACCTTGCATCCTTTCAATTCACATGGCACTCACCATTACCACAGTTCTTTCAAGAGTTCCTTTTGCTATCTATAGGCTTGAATTATGTTATCTTCTGTGTTATAACACATCATCATCATGGCTAGGCTTCGC
>VZRE01003325.1:0-99266 GCA_013396775.1 Cephalopterus ornatus | reverse complement strand
GTTCTACAGAGTCAAGAGACTCTTTAACACATGGAGCCACCTCTCCACCTCTCCTACCTTGCCTATCCCTTCTGAAGAGCTTGCAGCCACCCATGGCAGCAGTCCAGTCATGTGAGTCATCCCACCACGTTTCCGTGATGGCAGCTACGTCATAGCTTTCCTGCTGCACAGTGGCTTCCAGCTCCTCCTGTTTGTTACCCATGCTGCGTGCATTTGGGTACATGCACTTCAGCTGAGCTGCTGATATCACTTCTAACTTGGGCTTTCCACCCTTAGATTCCTCTCTGGAGAGCCTGGTTTCAACCCCTTCCTCCTCCAAACCTAGTTTAAAGCACTCTTAATCAGCTTTGACAACTTACGGGCTAGAGCCCTGTTGGCCCTTGCTAGATAGATGAAGCCCTTCTGACTTTAGCAGGCTAGGTACCATGGAATTTGCTCCATGGTCAAAAAACCAAAATTCTGCCGATGGCACCAATCCTTTAGCCACCTATTGATAAGATGAGTTTTCCTACTCCTCTCCTCATTTCAGTCCTCTTCTAACTTTAAAAAGACTCATGTCCTTCTTGTGGGTAGAAGCTGTTAGGCATTTCTCAGGAAAGTAATATTTATTAGAAAACTGTAGTTGAAACCAAAAGCCATTGGAGAAATGTACTGTGTTAGTTTAAGATTTCATAAGAAGAGATTTCATAAGAAAAGATTTCTCAAACCTAAGATAGTACCACTTTTGGCATGGGTTTTGGCATGCAGCATGAGCAATTCTGTTTTGCCCAAGATATTTCAAAAAGGTCAGTTCATTTGCAGTTATCTTTCTCCTTGAAATTACTACTTTGAAAGAACTCCTGACTTTGGGAGGCCAGGTCAGATAGGAGCTGTTTTCCTAGTGCTGTGTGACCAGCTCTATTCTTATTTTGTAGGTATCTGCCATAAAAAGAAATTAAATTAAAACAAGAAGGAAAAAAGCTGGCATAGTTACATCAAGAACTCAGTCTCAAAACAGGAATTACGTAGGTAATGGACAGTTTAAACTGAAATGATATGCATACAAATAAGACTACACTCAGGTATCACATAACTTGAGATACTCAAATACCATAGAAAATTCACTCTCTGACTTTCATGTTTCCAACCCCACATAGGATTACTCTGTTTTTAACAGAGCTGAGCATCTGAGCCTAACTGAGTTGCAATCTGGATAGTAAATATTCCTTTGCTATGTTCCCTAATAGGCCCAATACAACTAACATATTCTGGGAATGCATAATACATGCTGACAGGTTTGGCTACCACTTCTTTCCACCAGCACTTTTGCTATGTTTAATTTTATCCGTGCACTGAGTAAACTGGAAACAGGGGTGGGGGATTTAGCCTCTTCTCTTGACACTGTTTCTGACCACTTAGCTAGAGCATCATGCTCCTTGGTATGCTTTTCCTTTCTGGCCTAAATATTTGGCTGCATAGAGTAGAAGTATTTTTTTATATATATATATATTTTTTTTTTTTTTTATTTTTTTTTTTTTTTTTTTTTTTATTTTTTTTTTTTGTGGTAGGAGTCTAGCTAGCAAAAGGAAAGATTTCATCTCGGAAGAGCAGCATTCTGAATGTACACAGACACAATGACACAGAAAGCACTTTGATTCATTCTCTGCTTTGTTGACTAGCTTAGGGCCCATTTTAATAAGGACACACCATTTGGCATGCCAATTCCAGAATGTATTTTCCCTGCCTAAAGGAAAATTGTAACTCCTTGTCCAAAGCAGAGGGCAACTAGCTACCAAACAACACTAAGCTCTTTTAACTGGTACTTTCAAAACAAATGTAATAATTTTGTTTTTAATAGGTCTTTGAAATCTGAATTATAATAATGAACTTAAGATATATTAGAAATTTTTTTAGCCTGCCAGCTTAAGGTAATTATTCTTTTTAAATATTAACTAACTGCAGGGATAACACTTCAAAAGCAGTGACAGAAAAGAAATGGTTTGTACCTGTCAGAATTGACTGTGATTGTTTGGTTTTGGTTTTTTTTTCTATTTTGTTTCATATTTTCCATTTCAAATTGTCTCACGTTTTGCAAGGTCTTGCTTCAAGATGCACTACACTGTTATTATTACTACTATTAGTATTATACACTGTTATTACCATCATTATTCCTCCAAACAAGCCTAGACGCATCATAGAAAACAAAGTTGGATCCAAGTGGCTTTTCCTTTTGGGTGTTTTGCCACTTTACAGCCTTGTGAGCTTGAAAATGCTCTCACCAAAAGTGTTAAAAAAAGGTAATTGGGAGGTTTTTGTCCTTTTCCATATAAAGCAAGATGGGATGTGTAGAGAAGGAAGGAATGAGAAAAAGGGAGACAGAGAGAGAAGGCTGAAAGCCCCAAATTCTGTTCTCAGCCACATGTGCAGAAGATGTGATTGTTCAGATCTGGAGAATGGTCCAGTGGAGGGCCACCAGAATTGCCCTTTGGAAAAAAACATGGGGATGTGGGCTTGTTCAGCCTGGATAGGAGATGGTTGGGGGGGCATCTAACAGCCACACCCCTGCACAGGGCAGTATTCAGGAGACAGAGACAGACTCTTTGAAGAGACACACGGCAGCAGAACAAGAAACAAACAGCAGTACATTGGAATAGAAAAGCTACAAAGTTATACAAAGCAAAAATAAACCCAAAACTGGGTACCTTGAGGACAGTCAAGCAGTGGAGCAGGTTGCCCAAAGAAGTTGCGTCTCACTGTCAGGTTTTTAAACTTCACAGTCCACAGCTCTGAGCAATCTGATCTGACTTCAGAGCTACACCTGCAGTGAGCAGCAGCTTGCACTAGAGACCTGCCAAGGTCCCTTTTCACCTGAATTATCCTGTGATCTTGTTATCCTATGGCTAGTTCCCAAATACCAACACCACGGTGAAATATGGTAAGGTACATTTTCAGAAAGTTGTCTGAGAACTTGACTAACTGCTAATCTAAGTGGAAACTGAAGTACTGGATCATGTGTGATTTCTAGGACTTCCTTCCTCCTTTTCTCAGTAGGTGTTTTATTTTCAAACTTTCAAACAGACACATCCAGTGGCTGGATTTTACACATCACTGATTACACCCTTTTCTACAATAAACCTTCAGAAGAGCACAGTCAAAGGAAACGGTGCCTCTTGACCTGAGCACCAATCCTGGCTGTTTTATGGTCTAGTACAGATATGGCCTCTGGGTATAATCATGCACTGCATGCTAGCATAGCATGCTCAGGGCAGGGCACACATAGGTGGACTCTTGGCCCATGTGGTATACATATGAACACGGGATATTCTGAAAGCGAAGCAAGTTCTCATGCTGCTTCATGATGTTTGTATTGAAGACAAACAGCCACACCCATAGCAGCAAGGGCTGAAATACTTGACAGCATTCAATTAGCTTTGTAAAAATCAGGCAAAAATACAGGTTTATAGGGGAAAAGATGACCACATCCTTGGACCTTTGTGAAATGAGGCCATTACATTATACCAGCCTCTAATTTATTATCTCTCTTTCAGACTGCTCTAAGAAAGCATATGCTGCCAAATGAGCACTATGAAATACCTGTGAAATAAATTTTCTGTGGAAGAAGAACAGAATATAGACAAAAGAAATCTGTAATTCTCAAAATTTTTTACAAGCAGGGCCCCTTTATGGCCTCATTTGTCTCTATGTAACCTTTGGTTGCCTTAAGAGCTTTAATTGCTGGCATTATTTGAAGCCCTGCTGGGCTGGAGAGTTAAGTGACAAATGTAGTAGCTGCCTCCAAGTACAAATCATCTCTCTCCTGCCCTAGATTACTTGAGTTGCTGCCGAATATGTTGGCATGTTGTATTTGTGTTGATTTTCTTGAGAATTTTCTTCTTTATATAGGTAGCTAATTTGATCCACCTATTTATTTAAAACAACTAAAGCTGTTATCCATAATTTGCAAAAAACAGAATTATATTCTTGATCTTTTCTATCACAAGCAAAACAGTATAAGTGCCGTAGTTTTAAAAGTCACGTTTAAAAGTCATTCCTTGGTCACAGGAGAACTCGTATCATCATAATGTCTCTTGAACCATTGGTGTACTCACAAGGTTTTCCTTGGAATAGAATGACACACAAAAGAAACAATTTTACTTTTTTTAATAACAGCAGAACCCTTGTCAAATGTAATAGATAAGCAGTTGCCATTTCATTTACTCTGACTGTGAAACCAAGCATAGTCACTCAGGAATGTGAGGTTAAAGAGACTTTTATGTGCTTCCATGTCTCGCTAAAGAAAGAAAGTCTCTCTAGGTTCATCTGCCATTGTCTTTATATCTTCTATGTGGATTTTTTTAAACTCTGCTGCAGAGCTGACTTTTAACTGTGGATCAATAGCACAACTTTATCTTCCTGACTGTCGCTTATGTACTTCTGGTTTTCCTCTTGATAAGACAACAGTAAAATGTAGATGTAGCATACTTCCAAAAAAAAAGAAAAGTTAGAAAGGGAAGAAACCTATTCCTCCTAGAAAGTTTTTTAGAAAGTTTTCTTCCACTACAATTATGATTTACTAAATTCTCCAAAATACATTTATAAAACAAAAAAAAAGGCAATTGAATTATTGAATTTTTGTGCACATCTTTCAGGAACGTGCTTGTACATGCTGCTCTAGTAAACTCCATTTACCCAGTCATCTGAGCTGGGCTTATACTGCTTTGCTCAAACTGTGCCAAGCAGCCAGGACTCCACAGGGTACTGGGCCATCTACATGCTAGAAAGTCAGTGAATGTGCTGTTACTCTTTTCCCTGGGTGTCTTGGAATGTTATTACTTGGCACAGCTTAAAAATACCACTTGAAAAAAGAAAAAAAGAAATGTGATTTAGGGCCAGATTCACTGACACATTCCAGTTGCTTTGTGCTTGTCTGGTGATAGAACACAGCAGTAAACTAACAAGCTAAAGTGGATTTATGATTGCTTTGCATATCTGACATGGCATGGGGCTATTACAGCATACCAGAGGGAGTGCTCTCTTCCTTAGTGATGGGCTGTAGATAAAGGGAAAGAGTGTTTGTTCTTGCTTATAATAGAATTCCTGGTGATATGAAATAAAATCATAAATCTAATTTAGTCATATATTCATGGTATTTTAGTATTGATTAGATTATCTTCTCCTGCTAATTATCGATGGATGTTAAGACAGCAGAAATGTCTCTTGAGGACTAAAGTGGCAATGAAGTGCAGTAGCAACTCACTGATACAAGAAATATTTGAAATATTTTTTAAGCAAAGACTGTGTGTGTATCACATGGTAAACTGTGCTTCATGTCCTTCCTGTTCACATAACTTGAACTGATCCAGCCTAAACAAGAAAGTCCATTGCTATCATGAAGGAATGTCACCAATGTCATACAGAGCAGATACATGTCTGTCTGACACGTGACATGAAAGGTTTCACTGAGCCCCAGCAGCATGAATTGTGCAGTGGAAGGCTTTGTCATCTCAGCTGAGGGATGCCTTAGATGTTCGATTTGCCTTGGCATCTGACACAATGATAAGTGTGCAGAAATATCTGTATATTTTTCCAGGCAGTGAATTTCTACGGCTAGCTTCAGTGTGTGTGCATTACCAGATGCTGTCAGAATTCCTCCATTAAGGTTTTTCTTCCCTGCTTTTGAGTGTTTTCCTTGAGACAGTGTCACTGCTAAATGAGAACAACAGATTTATGGATTAAGAATTTTATACTCTGAAATGGCTTTTTTGTGACACTTGCGTAGTCCCTTATGAAACAATCAAGCTCTAGAACTCTCGATATGGAGAACTATTCTGCCGGCAGCTGGATGAAGTGAATTTATCAGCTGGGAATGTATTATATTGAAATGTTTCTCAAAGTAGAGGGGACTGAACTTGCTGTGTATGGGAGTTATACGTACCCAGGAAAGGTGTAAGCTTGAATGATACCTGCTGCGTAAGAACTGCAATCAAAGCAAGAAGGAGAAGATGGTGTGACTACATGCTCAGCTGTATTTGCTTGGGTCACTCAGCTCCCTCTGTGACTGTACGCTGCCAGACACAAGGATAAATTTTTTACTTTGGTACAAGTCACATAATTCCTGGCTAGACGGCATGCCCAGCTCTTCCCCCTGCATGTCTCGTTCAAGGAAGGGCTATGTACATGAGCCAGTATCTCCAGACGAAACACAGAGAAATTGTATCTTCCTGGTGGCTGTCTCCACTAGTAACTAAAATCAAATACATTTTAAACCCTGAGACTCAAAGTTGAACACAGCTGCCCTTAGTAAGGATTCAGTTGTTAGATTACATTTTTTTCTGGTGTCTTACAAGGAAGTCTAATTCAACATTTAAAAAGCTAATTCTCATATTGTTCCATGAAAACTGTGTAAACTTAAAGTTTAGTTGACAAGTATTATTTAATCAACTGTTCTTGGAGGGAAATATAAATACCTCTTATCTCTGATGAAAATATAAATAGAAATATCTCAGCATTGTAAAATAGCTGAATGGTATGATGTACATAAACATCCACAGCATTTTTGGCCTGTTTTTCAAGACCTCCTCTGTCTTGTCAGAATGTTCAGGGTGATATATCAGCAGTCTCAATGAGAATAGATTGCTCTTGCAGATCATAAAATTTCATTATAGTAGAACTTTAATCTGAGATAAACTTGGATGTCTCTGATGGGAAAATAAGTGACCACCAAAGCAGCCTGGCCACCCAAGCCAGGGCTGATGTGGTTTCAGATATTTTGTTGAAAACCAGATGTAATGAAATAAATTTTTAATTCTCCTTTTGTCAGAGAAGCTTGTTGTGAAAAATACTTTCGGACTCAGATATTTAGCAGATATTCTACACATTTTCCAGATAGCCTATCTATTGTGTATCAGCTTCCTCTCTCCTTCCTCTTGTTAGCACATGTATCTTCACACAGTTTCCATCATTTATGTATCAGTCTTGCCTTTCCTGTTCACTGATTTGCCAGCTTTGGCACTGTGTCCATAATATTTAGTAGACAACTGACTATAAAAGAGCTACTAAAGTTTATATTGGTGGCCAATAGTATAATGCTGTCTCTAAGTCCAGTATGTGTTGACTTTTATGAGAAATATGTTCCATTACTTTGAAGGTTTTTCGTTTGCATTTATACTGCATACTAGCAAGCTGCAAATGTAATAGGGTTGCAGCTCAAAGCTGTGGCTATTTCAAATCTGGTCCTTATTCTGACAAATCCTATATTTCTTTCTTTCCATTAAGCATGTGATTTATAATAGAAAAGTAAAAGATAAATTGCTGTCTGAATCCTTGAAAGAAGAATCCACTGAGTGGATCATGAAAGTAGTTCATCTTTGCATGTGAAAACTTGGCCGGAACAGATTTAAGATTCAAAATACAGTCTGCAATTCTGATCCAAGTACCTGGTATAGTCATTGCTCTCAAGAAGTTCAACAGTGAATGTTGTCAAGCCACGCATAAATGAGTTTTTCAGGTGAGATTCAGAATATAGAAGACAATGGGCCAGTCCTACCTATCTCACCTGAAGTTAACAATCTTGATTGTTTAAGTGGGGCTGTTCATGTGTGTGAGGATTACTGGCAAGAATAAAGGCTTCTAGAATCATGCCCAACTCTGGTTTCAAGGCAGCAGAAATATTGACCATACTGCATATTTTGATTGACAATCCAACCACCTTTTTGCTGGAGCAAAAAAGACTTTAACACAGTATGCTGAGTATCAAGCATTTGAAAACTGTAAATTATGACCCCATGAGACTGACTAGAAATCACAGGTATAAAACAAATGAAATTTTTATTTATTGTAATTCTGCATTTCACATGGCTGCTTATTTTGAGTTCAGAACATAACCAAAACACCACAGTTTTCTAAGTCTTCTTTTTGCTAGATAAGGGCTAAGCATTTCCTTGAGAATATTACCACCAGGCATGTTACAGTGCAACTAGCTCTTTATGAGCAAGACCAGATTCTGGAAATGCAGTCATTGGGGAATGGTGTTGCAAATTATGGCTTTAATAAATTGGGACAATGGAGGCAAAAGTGCCTTAAAAAGGGAAGGGTAAGCTCCCTCTTCCCACTTCTCAGTTTAAGGCACAGGATTGGGACTGCCACTTGCTCAGTCCATATGTTCCAGACCACATATATAAAGCAGCTTACCTAAACTCTCATTGAGTAAACCACATCATTCTGGGAACTCTTTTGTTTCCCTGAACTTCCCAGTGCTCAGCCTGGGGCAAATTAACTCACACCATGCATAGTGTAGTGCTGTGCTTAATCATGCAACTGAGACCATGGAGGAAGAGAACACAGGAAACCTTTATTTTTCTACAGAACTGATACAGTACAGGCAGAATCTGCACAATAAGGCTTCATTTACTGCCTTTCTCCTGTTATTTACCTCTTCGTGACCTAGCAGAAGCAGAGGTCACTTAGCTGGATGGTTGCTCTGAGTTCTGAAGCAGCCATAGAAGACTGCCAATTATTCATTGTTTTCCCAGATATGAATCTCCGTAGTGTTCTGAGGGAGAGATTGTCTAGAGAAACTACCATTGCCCTCTCTCATCATCACACAGACTGGCTCTTTTCACATCTGTAACAACACAACGTTCCTGTACCAACAACTATGGAAGTGTTCAGTGTGTTTCTCACTGTCTTCTAACGCACTTCAGCAGTGGGAAATAGCAAGGAAGAGCCAGCAAGCTGAAGCTGGGTAACTTTATATGAACCATCAGGAAGAGGGACTCCCTTGCACAATCTGTCCTTTACAGTACGTAAAACTACTGTGTTGTATCTAACAGTCAGAAAGACTTTTATTTCAGCAAGCGTCTAATTTCCTGCAAAAGAGGCAATCACCCATTGCCCATTCCCACTGGTGTGCACTGTAGTAAAGCACATAGGAAACACAGAACTGATAAGAAAAAAGTATTCCAGAACAGGTTGCCAACATGCAAACTAGTTACAGAGTTTCTACCTACCTCAATCATTAATGCTGATCAAAGCATTGTCATGATACCTGTGGAAAGTAGTTTCAGAACATTTATATTTCATATTATTATCTGAGAAGTATACCTCAGGAAATTTTAAGAAGTTTTTTCTGTAAAGATTTCTATAGGAAGTTACTATATTTTGTGGATTTTCTGACAAAGTGGATGATTAAGTCAGACTGACTTAGAAATCATCTTTGTATTTCACTTTTTTTCCTTTCTAAAGTGTGTTTAGACAGAATGTTATCTATAGATGACATTTACTGTACATTGTTGGCCATCTGTATTTGTTCTGGCTGTTCCTCAAAGGGCATCTGATGAGTCTGTTTTTTTCTAGTGGGCCCCTCGCCAGTTAGAGATAAGAATATTTAATCCAGGCAAAGAAAACTTTTTTCCCCTGCCATTGTGTATTTTACTTTACATTTTGTAACTTTTCAATTTTGATTTCTGTTTCAGAGCACACCTTCATGCTTAGCAGTCTGTATTTTCCAAGAAATAGCTACCATAGTCTTAAACATGATGCAAGTTAAGTTTACCTTGCCAGGAACATAACTTCCCAATCCACCCCTGGATCTCGGCCACAAGATTGAGTATGTGCTTCTGCTAAGTGTAAACTAAATAAGCATCTTCATGTAAGACCTAGGTCCAATTTGGGAGATATTTGTCATCAAGTATTGTTCCCTCTGTTGAGCTGCCATGCTTGATTTCCCGTGTCACACATCTCACATGTTCTCATGTATTCCCCATGAATCCTCCCAGCTCAGAAATCCTTGACAGACTTTCTAAGCACCCCAGGACATGTAAAATGCACCCTCAATTCCTTGTTACCTAATGGTCATTGTGGTAGGCTATGATTTAGGAATTGCACTGGAATGAAAGAATGGCAGAAGATAGCAATTCTCAGGATCTTCTGATGATGAACTCAGTAAAATACAGTGAAGTATTTTTATTTACTCCTTTGCATAACCACTAATTTCACACTAATTGCTGCTGGCTGTCTGGTCTTGTCCCATGCCAGCAAAATGATTAGACTCTAAGTAGCCCCATTCATTATGCTGTTATTAACCTAAGTCCTTTTCCAGGTTGACACGAAAACATCTGGTCTTCTGCATAGTTGACACAAAAACATCTGGTCCTCTGTGTCCCTGAGTGCTGTATTTGGCTGGAGCCTTTAACAGAGCTCCACTGATTAAAATGTACATAGGACTTGAAATCGCCTTGAAATAATGTTCATCACAATCTTTTTATTTGGACTGTTAGGTAAGTTCTCATCTACTCTTGATAATCTCGCTTGGAAAGTAATTCTTTTGGGAATATATATTACTTAGATCTGTGTCCTGCTCGTTTTAAATACACTGAGCTTGCTTCACCTCTCAGATATATAAATATATTATTAATGTAAATAACTTGCCTTTCCTAGTCCTTTTTTGGAAGCATTCTGGGACAAGTGAGTTCAAAATCTGACCTGCTGGCGATGGTATTTAATGTTTCAATCTCAATCTCTAGCTTGTAAAAATGAAGAAAAAAAATAGTTATAGTGCCAGATGTGTTTCTGGTGAAAAAGGATTCCACATTCAATTCATCTTGGTTAAAGGCCTAAATTTTAATTAAGCCATGTATTTTTATTTGGCGGAAGGACAACTATAAGATAGCTCATCCTTCCAAGGTTTTGGCTGTGTTATATGAGTATACAACAGTATGAAAAATTGTGTAAACTAGTTATTTGCAATAGACCAAACATTTATTTGTCTCTCATGTAAGCATTTGTCTGCTTTTCAGGGCAGAAATGGAAGACCCAATCCGTGTTTTTGCATTATATTAAGAGAATGTGAACTTCCCACCTAAGAATATTAAACTGCAGTTTCCCATTCTTAAATTTGTTTGCTTTAAGCTGCATAGTTTAATGAACACATTAGGTGGAATAAATGAGGGGTAAAGACTATTCATGATATGAAAGAAAACCAAATAATTTTTACATTTGCATTTCACAATTTGTACTCCATGCAACAAGGTCTCAAGAGTGTTTCTGTGTCTTTCGAATGTTTTTTAGAGATTTTTTTTTTGATGCCACTCCCCATGATTATAAAGCAGAGTGGGCTTCAAATATGTGTCATTGTACAGGGATATTAAAAGTTTTGGTTTATGTATCACAGTTTAGAAGTAAGATAGAACTACAGGAACACCTAGGATGTTCTCTACCACCAGTATCAGCTGGTATAGAGTTGGACTTCACAGAATCCTAGAATGACTTGGGTTAGAAGGGACCTTAAAAAACATCTAGTTCCAACCTTGCTGTCATTGGCGGGGACACCTTTCATGCAGACAAGTTTGCTCAAAGCCCCATCCAACCAGGCCTTGAACACTCAACTTCCCTGACTTCCAGGTTATACAGCATTGTAGTGGTGATACTCCCCTCCAGTCTTCCATCAACAGTTCAGATACACTGGAATCTCTGATATTAGTTAATTAATTGGTTTAGTTTCAATTCCAGATTCAGTCACTCAAATATACGTGCTTACTGTATAAAAATTCATGTGCAATGCAACCTCTCACTGTAATCAATGAAGTCCACATAGGTAGTATTGGCCTTTTAAATACATCTAATGTAACGAGTCAACTGGTTGCTTGCTGAGGTGATTAGAGTAATTTTAGACTCAGAGAGGTATAAAATGGATGCATCAGAAGAACACAAGTCTCTCATGTGTCCTCACATAACTTGCCTGACTTGTGAAGGTTTCTAAAATACTGATGGAGTCACAAATGTCACACCAATTTTTAGCCAGATCTCCGCCAGGATGCCTATTCTAGGATGAATTTAGTAGCTCTCCAGGCTACAGCTGGCACAATGCAGTTGCATGAATATCTTTTTTTGGTGCCATTTTACACTCTCTGGAGTCAGTCTCCTCTGTGGTCTCCAGCTGCTTTTGTGGAAAATCACAGATCTTTCATAGGTCTTGAGACACATCCATGAAATGTGTACAGATATTTTAGCATCCTTGGAGTGTTAGATGGCACTCAATGGTTCTGTTCACAGAAGCATATTATGTCTGTGTATTGGCAAAGGCCTCAACACAGTTGCCCAGAATATTCTTCTTGTCCTTTTTCTTTTACTTAGAAGGATCTAGATCCTGTGTAGGTCTTGTCTTGTATCTGTTAGCTCTATGTGGGATCTTAGCTACCCTTGGATATTATAGAAGATACCATACTCCTATGTTTAGGCAAATGAGTTGAACACCATGTCTGTAATGTGGGATTAGATTCATAGTTTGGAAGTGCAATGTGATCAGAGAATCACAGAATATTGGAAGTAATCTACAAGGATAATGGAGTCCAACCCTTAGCCCTGCACAGGACCATCCCTAAGAGTCACGTCATGTGCCTGTGTTACCCAACTGCTTCTTGAACTCCGTCCGGCCTGATGCTGTGACCACTTCCCTGGGGAGCCTGTTCCAGTTCCAACCACCTTCTGCGTGAAGAACCTTTCTCTAATATCTGACCTAAACCTCCCCCAACAAAACTTCAGGACATTCCCTCAAGTCCTGCCACTGGTCACCACAGAGAAGAGATCAGTGCCTGCCTCTCTTCTTCCCCTTATGAGGAACTTGTAGACTGCAATGAGGTCTCCCCTCAGTCTCCTCTTCTCCAGGCTGAACAGACCAAGTGCCTTCTGCAGCTCCTCATATGGCTTCCCCTCAAGGCCCTTCACCATCTTTGTTGTCCTCCTTCAGACACTCTCTAATAGCTTATTATCTTTCTTATATTGCAGTGACTGGAACTGCACACAATATTCAAGGTGAAGCCAGGTCAGAGCAGAGCGGGACAATCCTCTCCCTCAACTGTCTGGCAGTGTTTTGCCTGATGCCCCCAGGACATGGTTGGCTTTCCTGGCTGCCAGGGCACTGCTGACTCATGTTAAACTTGCTATCAACCAGGACCCCCAGGACCCTTTCTGTGGCACTGCTTTCCTGCATCTCATTCCCCACTCTGTACGAACATCTGGGGTTGCCCCATCCCAGGTGCAGATTTTGGCACTTTCCCTTNGGTTGCCCCATCCCAGGTGCAGAATTTGGCACTTTCCCTTGTTGAACTTCCTATGGTTGGTAATTGCCCAGTCTCTCTACAGGGCCTCCCCACCTCTGAGGGAGTCAACAGCCCCTCCCAGTTTTGTATCATCTGCAAACTTGCTTAGTATCCCCTCCAGTCCTGCATGCAAGTCATTTATGAAGATGTCGAAGAGCACAGGGCCTAAGATGGAGCCCTGTGGAACCTTACTAGTGACAGGTCACCAGTCTGATGTTCCCCCATTCGCTATTACCCTATGTGCTCGACCTGTGAGAGTATTGCTCACCCACTGCATGATGTGTTTATCCAGCTGTGCTGGACATCTTGTCCAGAAGGATCCTGTGAGAGACAGTATCAAAAGCTTTACTGAAATCCAAAAAGATTACATTAACAGGCAGCTGGTACCACTTTGGATTCCCAAGACTGCTCAAAAATCATTGAGAAACGATTCTGGGATGAATCCCATCAGGGCCCATAGATTTGTAGGGATCCTGCTGGAGCAGCAGATCCCATACAATTTCAGGGTCAACTGGGAGTTGATCATTCTTGCAGTCAAGGTCCTCCAGCTCAGGGCACTGAGACTCCCTTGGTCTGTCATCCACGTTGAAGACAGAGGCAAAGCATTAAACATCTCCGCCTTGTCTCTGTCCCTGTTTGTGAGGTAACCATCCTCATTTTGTAATGAGCCAATATTATTTCTGTACTTCCTATTGCCATTAATATACTTGAAAAAAACTCTTTTTATTGCTCCTCACATTTCTGTCCAGCTTCAACTCCAGCTGAGCTTTAGTGGCACAAATTTTCTCCCTCCCAAGGCAAGCAGCATCTCTGTATTCTTCTTGCTTCCACTGGGTGTGCTTGAATATGCAACAAAATTGTACCCACAGACATATTCATACCAATTGTATGATGCTAAGGGCTACACAAACACCTGTATATCTTCTCCTAACACATAGCAGTGATTATACCTTCTGCGCACATCTTTATTGAGATATGTCAAGGTGTTCTTGATAAAGAATACTTAATATTGTGTGGTATATAGTGTTTGTAATAGTATTGCAAAGCATTTCTTAGCTTCTTTGTGTTATTTGCTGGTGTAGAAGAACAGAAGTTAATTATTAGAATCCTCAGTTTCTTGTCACCCTGTTTTTCAATAACTCGTCTCAGTACACGTTATTTCCTGCATTTTGCCTCATGGTTCTTTTACTCTGCTTCTGGTTCTGTTTCGATTTGACAATTTTCAAGAAACACTATCTCTGATAAAATGAGTGGTGTAATAGGATCTATTGCTTACTCTGAAACAGTTTATAAAAGAAAAAGTAATGAGTCCAAATATTTACATAATGTGGCTTGCATGACTAACTTGAACTTCTGGCTGCACCTGAAGAACAAGTTTTTTTAATGTGATGTGATTGCAAATCTTAAGCCAGACTCTCTTTTCTGGTACATAAGAATAGGTCTTAATGAAACAAGTGGGAGTTATGTACATGCATCCAAGTGTAAAATCTGGCTCCAAAATTTGGCAATTAGTTCCTTATTTTAATGACAAGTCTGGAAATTTGATTCCGTCATGGCAGTGGCTCCTCCTTTTGCTTTTCTCTTACATCCTCTTTATGCAATTTCTTTAATTTCTATTATCGTAGAAAATACACTGAAAATTAGTCATCGATTCCCAAGAAAATTGAGTCAATGGGTTTGAGCTGAGCAAGAAGAGTTTGGAGAACACAGATTATATCAATTAGGGCGCGTGGGTAGGCAAAAAGAAAATTGTTCTATGATTTCACTGAGCACCAGGCATAGATAAGACTTTATCTCATTGTTGCTGGATTGAAATCTCATGTTTTCTCTTACACTTGTGGGGCATTATTTCTATTTCATGCTCTGACTGGTCTCAACATTAAGCCAAGAATTAAAGCCTGAATTATTAAATGCTTCTGAATACATGTGTAACTATACAAATGAAACAGAGACTAGAAAGGAAATACTCATTGGTACACTGACAAACTCTAACCTAAAAGATTTAGATTATTCTTTATATAAGATGATTCATTATGATTTTTAAAGAGCATGCATGCAGGCATCCAACAATACATTTTTGTGTGCTACAGTATAACTGTATGAAATTTATAAAGCAGTTATAATGTACACATTCTGTAATTTGAGTTTATAAGTATACACATACTCATCCTCCCATGTCCCCCCATGAGTTTACACATATTGATATGTACAAAGACTATATGTACACTTAAGTATATAATACATGTATTAGGTATGCCATGTATTGGAATTATATACAATTATATAGGTGATTTGTGCAACCTTGCCCACTTTGAGCTTAACTGAAATTAAGCATCTAATCTAAAGTGATCATCTATGCTTCTTTTATAGTCAGTGGAAAAATTATTTGTGGAAGGTTTGTCGAAGATTGCTTGCAAAAATTATCCTTTTGATGTTTTTCATTGATGATAGAGGGAGCTTTCACATCTAACATCTGCCATGGATCTAGTTAAAGTAAACTGAGAAAGATTCTGTCCAAATGTACTTAATAAAAAAAATTGAGACCATTCCACTAATACAATTTAAAAGTGGTAATCATTCAATTTCTATGCAATAATATTTCTTGTGACAAAGACTATTCTGGTCTTACATAGATTACTGCAGCTGTTTGGTGTTCAGCCTGACTGTGCTTCTTATTTCTTCATAAGATGAAGGATTTGTGGACATACTGGTGGGAACAGCAGAAGATGACAGAATTCGTCTCCATCAGAGCATCTGAGTTAGTACTGGCTCCAGTATGATTTTAATATTGTTTTTTTTTTAGAATTCTCTAGTTCAGACACAGGCCAGAAGTGCACCAATGCTAAAGTTAAGAATAAAAGCTATCTTCATTGCACTGTGTGTTTTTAAGATTGACTGACATGGATAATTTGACCTTTTCATAAAAGTGTCTCTTAGAAATCAGAATTGACATCACTCTTCTATGCTTGTGAAGTAATATAAGCGAATCAATGTAGAGGAGAAGCCAGATAATTCCCTTACCTTCTCAGACTAAAAGCACAGACACAGCAATCCCTGATTTGTTATGAAATCTCCCAGGTGAAGTATATTTAAGAGTTCTATTAGCATTCTGCACAAAGACTACTAAAAGAGTAAACTATTAAAATAATGTTACTTGACATCAAAAATCATTAATTTAAGAGCTGCTTCCCTTCTTAGTCACTGTCTTTCTCTGAAGTACAGGGAATTTATTCTACTGTAATTAGTAATTGTTTTGAAGGAGGAATAATATGTGTTTGGAATATTCTATATATAATATCTAGTGACATTACTCTTTTCCATTGTGGGTCCTTTCAAACATTTGTCTGAGCACACTGACTGAATCATTCCTCTTCACAGAGTAGTAACAGAATAAATTAAAATTTTTTTTTTTAGTCTGGTTTGATTTCATACTTGCATTAATACAGCAACAAATCACAGTTCATTTCTTTGTTCCTGTTGCTACCAGAACTATTACTTAGTTATTTTAAAATATCTGTATTCTAGTCAACACTTCAAAGTAGTGGGATAATTTCTTGTACTTATGAATGCATAAACTTAAAAGAGCTGCTAACTTCTTTTGGTATTTGTATCTGTCTTTGCATTTCTCTTTGTCAGATAAAGATTGAGCCTCCAGCTAGTGGCTTCATTGTCTAAATTGTCTGTGAAAGGATACTCTTTCTGGTGCACATCATACAAAGACTTACACATTTGGTTTTTGGGTTTTTTTTGTCCTCACACGTTTGGACTTTCAAATAGTTTTTCATTTTGATTTGTGATGTGTAAGGTTTAGTGTTAAAGGTTTGTTAACCAGCATACTTACGTTTTTGGATTCCAAGAGGATTGTTTTATTATATGGGACTTGTCAGAGTAGAGGTTAGAGACATCTTGAAAATTTTCCAATATCCTCTGCTGGGTTTCTAAATTTGAAAGAAAAAATGTCAATGTTTTAAGAGTGTAAGTATAAAGAGAAGTATAAAGGGACAAAAATGATAATGTTAGGAAGGTAGCAAATGGCAGAACTGGTCAGAGTAAACCTTTCCTACCATCATTTTCTTTCACCCTCTTGTTAGGCCCATTTTAAGGGAAATCATGGGTGGTTAACATGAAGGAAACAATAATTAGTGCTGCATAAATGTTATTCATCTAAAAACACACAGTCTTTAAATACATTTGTTTGTATGCAGTTGTATATTTATATGTTTGTAGTCATCTCACTGCAAACATAGCTAAAGTTGTTGAAGTTTCACACACCAAGTATTGATTTGAAGGAAGTTGACATGAAGCAGATGGTTCTCTCAGATCATCTACTGGGACGGATTCACTTCTCAAAAAATCTCAACCTAGTCCTAGGACGTGAAGGTGAACCAGTTCCATGCAAACTCTTCAGCAAGCACAACTCTTGGTCACTGCCATCCAGATGGATACAAGTAGGGACGAAGGTTTGGAGCAGATGACCTCCAGAGGTCCTTTCCAACCTCAACCATTCTGTGACACTGTGATTCTGTGAAGTGGTAGTTTGCATTCTGCACTGAAGACTATTAGCTGAACTACTTTTTTACCCAGGAAAAGGAGGATAATGATTGTTACCAATATAGTACCTTCAGATCTATTTATAAGCATTTACAAGCAAAAGCTTGTAATTTGATTTTAATTACATTACATTATAATGCTATGTAATACAATATTACATGATAATGATGTGCTGAAATCTGTAATAAGTTTTTCAGAATACTTAGTTGGTTTTAGTAAATCTAGTAAAAAAATCTAGATTGTACCTAGAATATAGTAAAAGAGGTTCCTGAAGGCTGTTGGGATAAGGGAGCTGGGACACTCATTGAAACACTCATGAAGGGAACAGTAAGTCTTTGCCAAATGCTGGTTCTTTATTTAGCCTAGATATCTTTTTCTTTCTAAACTCAGTTTAAAATCACAGTGTGAAGAATGCAATTGCCATAGTTCATTACTTCTAATATCCATAGACCTAGACACCTGTGTTTGAAACTGGTCAGTATTTGCCTGCAGTTCAGCAGAAAAATGATAGGAATATAACTAGAAAACCTATGAATCACTTAGTAGGAAAAGGAGGGAGGAAATATGAAGTCTAAATACAATAGGTACCATATCAGAAGAGAAAAACACAAAGGCATATGAATCCAGGGCTTAGTCTTTTATAAAATATGTATTTTAATGGCAAGATATGAAATATGTGTCTAATTTGAAATTACATCTTGCCCTATCCAAACTTGACCTTTAATGTTACCAGAAATGGGGCGTCTACCACCTTTCTGGGCAACCTGTTTCAGTGTTTCACCACTGTCTTTTTTAATTGTAAAAAACTTCTTTCTTATATCTAATTTAAATTGATCCTCCTTAATGGTTTAAAACCATTACCCCTTCTCCTATCGAAAAAAGCTCTTTTATGAAACATATGAAAAACTTAAAGTGGTACATGCTTGATTTTTTTTTTTGTTTTAATATATCTAGGTAGAAATTTTAGTGCTGCTGATCAGTTGAGGCATGTCTAGACCACATGATGATCACATATGAATTTCTGCTTTGGTTCCGAATGTGTTGGGAGGTCTCTCTGACAGCCCAGTTCAAAAAAAAGCTGGTAGCTCAGGTCCTGGAAACAGTTTGCATGACACTGTCCCCAGGCTAGCCAAAGCTGTGAACTCTGCTGTTAATTATCTCTGCAGATCATCTGGTTGGCACAGCCCACTGTGTTTTCAGTTCTGACACTTCTTGATCAGAGTTTGCACAATATAAAATTCTCGTTCAGGAAACTTTTGTCATCCTTGTCATTCTTGTTAGTAAGACAATCTGGTGCTCTGAATTTTATGCCAAATATTGTACAAAATATGTAGCACTCTACAGGCCATGAAATAGTATATGAAAATAATTGAAGAAAACTTAAAATATTTTTTTCTTTTTTTTCTTCCCTTTTTTTTCCCCCCTTTAAACTCTGTTAAGCATATCTGGAATGACTTACTTCATTAAAGTCCTCATTCCCTCAGAATTGAGAAAACTGATGAGACACGGTCCAGAAAGATCACTGATGATATTTTTTGTTCTTTTATGTGACGAATTAAGCTCATACAATTTTTTACTTTGTCTTTCATTCTTTCAGTGTTTCAAGATAGTACTTTTGCCAAGTCACCTGCTAAGAACTTAGATTATTTAGTGGATGAAGGAATTGATAAAAATGTGAACTGTAGATATACGGATCTCAAATTCCTTTTTTTTTTAACGCTGCACTTGCTGTTACAAAGCCAACACTAATGAAAAAAATCTGAATTGTAAAACTTTTCCCTGTTTGTCCTTGCTTTACCAGCACTTGATTTAAGGTGCAGTGGTCAGGAATACAAGTGAAGGCCATAGACTTAATGAACACTGGCAAGAGACGATGGAAAAGGAAATGCCAAAATAGCGTCAGCACAGAAAAAAAAGTGACAAGAGAATTGATATGTTTTCCTGAATTACTTGCAGGTTTAGTAGTGGGTTAGAAAATGTCAAAACACAGGAAGAAGAATCTCTATAAACAAATGTGGAGTCAATTATCAAGGCCTTGACAGAAGTCTGAGATGAAAGGACAGATCCTGATGAGCCACCAAGATTTAAACATTTACTTAAAATTCAAATGTTCAAGAAACTGTTAAATTTAAATTAAGCTCATAATAATAGCTCATAGCAAATAATAGCTCATGAAGGTCCAGGAATCACAGAGGATAATAACATAATCAGATTTAGGTATCTAGTAAGACAGTGTGGGATAGCAGAATAGAGATTTGACAGATGTGTAATGTTTGTTACTAGTTTGGATGAATTCTTGCTGTGGATAAATATATCTTGCATTTTACAGTTTCTTTCCAAGCAGAAATAATAACATATATTCAAAGGCCAGATGTTTCACAGGGGAAAAAAACCAGAAAACCCTCAGACTTGAATGCAAAACAACTGTAGATGGTATCTAGTTGGTTTAAACAGAGCTAGAGTAAGTATACAGGCACCTGATGCCCATTCCAGCTAAAGTTAATAGTTTTCAAAATCTGCTTAACTGTTTACACAGCAATTTTCATTAGATGCCTCCCTACTAAGCTAGAATATCTCTAGGATACCTAAAGGAAATCAGTGTTGAGTGCTTAGAAGTTCCTGAGGGATGCCCTTTAAACTCTGCCAACAAATGAACTGGGATCCAGGATTTAGCTGAATGTTAAAAAATACTCTAAAAGGCTAACACTATTTTCTGAAATGGTGTGGACTAGTTAAGAAGTCTGAACAGTAATAAAGGAATTAGATAACTTTTGACTTGATTTAGTCTGAGCAGGATATTAAATCCTCATCTTCAAAATACTGGAGAATGTCCTGATCAACAGGCCACAAGGTATCGCAGGTGACCCTTTCTTGAAGTTGTACTATGTCACTTCAGTAAATATACATTGTTGTTTGGTAGCCTAGTGCTAAGACAGGAAAATGTCCTAATCCGCATTTCTTTGCTCATTGATGTTTTGACACTGGCTTAGGACATGGGGAATGTTCCTGTCCCCAGAGAGAGTTCCAGACATATTCATCAGACTACAAACAAATAAAAATTACCTTCCTCTGGTGGGCTGCTATAATCTGAGGAGAAAGAGAATGACAAAGAGGCGCTTATATTGGATAGTACAGCTCTCTGACAGAATCAAAGGTTTAATTGAAGTGGGGGCTATATCATCATCTGGAAGTGCTGTGTTCAGGGAAGAAAGAGAAATGCTTCTATTGGGAAAACAGCTTTTACTCTAATTTTCACCTGTGTTTTAAAATCTCTAATTACTATTGTAGGAAATTTGGACAGGTGTGTTAGGTGACCTGGATCATTCTCTGAAGCTAGGCACCTGCAATTTCAGTTAAATATTACTGAACTGAGCAACATGGCTTCCACCTGCAATTTAACCTGCAACAAGCTGAAGAGTAGGCAAATGTCAAACCATTTGAAAGAATTGGTATGAGCTGCAGCACTGTAGTTCTGATACTCCTTAAAGCCACTGTCTTCATTAATGTTTCCTCAAAATCCTCTTAAGGCACCAATGTGAATGTGTCTTTCTTCGCTTATTTATATCAGGGTTCCAGTCCTGGATTTTCGGGCTCTGATTACAGCTTTCACAGAAACCTCAGTTATTAGTGTGTCTTGATTTAGTTCCTAATGCTACTAGATTTTCCACGGCTGGAATTGAAAGGTGTTCATATAGGTCCACCTATATGAACTAATCAGGCCTTTTTTCATGCTACCTAAATAATCAGTGCAGGTGAGGCAATGTGAGCTTTTATTGTGTCATCTCTTTCCAATTTAAGGGTTGGGGGAGTCCAAGTTTTTTCTAAAATGAATTACTATCAAAACATTATGATCTTGTCAGACAAAGGCTTTGAGAGGTTATTCAATCAGCTTTTGACTAGTTTGTTTAACTAATCCATGAGTCTTAATCTCTTTAGGGAATGCTAGAATACCCACCAAATCACTCTCAACAGAAACCACTCCTGGAGGAGCATTTAGTTACTTGATTCAAGCCCAGCAGCTTTGACTTTCTTTGCCTGCTATTTTATTGGTTTGTATATGGAATTTTTTGTGCTGTCCTAACAAAGGCACATCTCTCAGTTCTACTATTTTTATGTTGGTTTAGGCAGAGTTTAATAAGTAATTACTCTTCAAATCTCCTCTTCAAAAGTACATTTCAGTAGGAAATATGTCTTCTGTGTTGGATTAAAAATAAAGAATGTTGTTATTAATGCTGTTAATTCTGGTGTTTTTTTCAATGTTAAACCATGTCTATTCAGTAGCATTTCATAAAACTAAGCAGAAGTTGTGAAACTTCATGTATTAACACATTTGTGAGGCAAAAAGACAATGCAATAATAAGTACTGACAAATTTATATCTTTCAGAATTCGCATATCAGAAAATTTTGGCAAATTTGTCTTCTGGTTTCTGAGTATAGCCTTTTCCTGTGAAAACCAAAACAAAACTTTTCAAATAGAAACTGGACTCTATTTCCACAAAATATGCATCTGTTCTACTTCTTACAGAAAGTTGTTCCTGTGGGTGATCAGTAGACCCTATAATTCAAATTCAACATAAAATAAGAAAATTTAAACATCATGGAAAAAACCAAGTCTATTTCAGAAATGATGTAGACACATAAGTTAAACATGCAGGGTACTAACTCCACTGAAATAAATCACAAATATCTTGACTTAAATGTGCGACAGGACTTAAGTCACTTATAATCTGATCAAAAAACAGATGTCTGTGATAAAGTGCAAACAAACTTTGATTCATTTTTCATTCAGCTGAGTGCAAAAAGAACACATTTTGCAAGCAAAATATATGGGAAGAAATTAACAGTCAAGAGTGTAGAAGATAAGGAGACTCTTCCCATCCATCCATAAGACTTTCATCAGCCATTTTTTCTCCTCCCTTTCTTTATTCTCTCATCTCTTACATAATAGTGAGCTTTCCTGCCCACCGCTTCCCTGGTTCACCATGAATCCTCTGGTCAATTTGTCCTTAGCCATACTGCATGTAGTTTACAACATTTGTTATATTATTGCTGAACATGGTACAAAATGTTTTCTGAAAGATGTTACCTAGACACATAGTTACCCAAAATTCTTTGCTTTAGAGAGATACCTAGATCTATTTAATCATAGGTAGGAGCACAAGACTTTTGCTGGAAGTGCCATCTGAACTTTACTTTACTTGATCAACATCTGTGTAATAAAGGTCAGAATCACGTTAGAAGCTACTATGAGCTTTCAGTCTCCGAGTTCTATGCACTGGTGGACGGCTGTCCTCCCTTCCCAGTTCCCTGTCAGTCCTTCTGTTTGAGAGATCTTCAGGTGTGCAATGGCAAATTTAGCAACTAACTATGAAGAGTATGCTAAATTCTTGCTTATTTTAAGAGATTATATTCTCCCATTGATCCGTTTTGCATAAAATATCCAAAGCCAAGACAGAAAAGAACATACCTGGGAACTAGCAGGCAATGAATTAGCTTCCAATTCTTTTGTCAGGCTGAACATTTGCCATTCTCAGAATGCTAGAACAGTGCCAAGACACACATGGATGTTAAATTGGATTACATGTATAATGATTTCATGGAGAAATAAAGCAGATTAATCATTTCACTGAATCGGGGGATTCAAATACCTTACTCTATTCCCACAATTTGAGATTATCCTAAAAAAGTGCTACAGTAAAGGTGCTTTTCAAAATGTGAGTTACTTTTGGAGGAAGATTTTATAGCATGCACAGCATGAATATCAGTTTTTTCGTATGTGAGATTTTGTGCCTCTGAACTTGTCACGCGCTAGGGAAAACTTACTTGTTCTCTTGTGACAAGTCTGGTACTGAAACAATATAAAAAAATATAAAACGTAAGAACCTAAAGTGGGATCTAGATAATGCACAACTTTTACATCACAGTTATTCCAATTTACACTATTTAGACATATTGAATACACTTAGAGATTTGCTTTTGATTGAAGTGTTGACATAGAAATTCCTGAGGAAAGCAACCAGGAGTTTCAGGAGTGGGACTAATTGCACATAAAATTCAATATTTTAAGTTTTATAACTTTGAATTTTAATGCATTGTAAAATCATGCTAATTTTTTCCAAGTTAAAGAAAGGGCACATTTTGATTTTTGCTTCATCTGTTTGAAACATGTTGTTCAAGTTAGTTTTCAATCAAAGTATATCTGAGCTAAGATCATGCATTTGAAAAGTCTGCTTCAGGCTCTTCTTTGCATTCAAAGCCTGGTTTATATTTGAGTGCGTACATCTTTTCTGCATCTTTCTTGGACTTAAAAATACATTTTTCTAAACCTCTCCATCACTGTGCAGGAGAGGAGAGCAGAAATGTCTTGCAAGCTCAAAAATTTTTGACTGTCAAAACTTTTTCTTTCTCAAAGGAAAGTTTGAAATTCTACTAAAATTAAATATAATAAAGCTAATTTTATATTTAAGAAACACATTATTATGTAAAAAAAAAAAATAAAATACACAAAACCTCCCTAAACACAAGCAGTGTATACCTTTCTTGAATTTGAAAGAACTTGCCTGAAAAATACCAGGCTGAAGGCCTCAATATCTAGGCAGATCTCGGGCAGGGTTAAGTTTATTGCCTTTCTTGGTTACAAGAAGAGCTGCAGAATGTCACTTACAAGAGTCCACGGTTTCATGAAGCTGGCTGGAGGTGACTGGCTATATGCTCTTGTTTCTTTTGCTGTCAGTTTGAATAAAATTTTTAGCACCTACAAAGGTGAACTTGGGCTGTCATACAAGGCTTTGCTTTTCCCTTGAAAAAAGCCCTTCTTTTCCACTTACAAGGAGATGTGGTGGAATGATTTGGTCTCTACTTTTAAAATTACATTCCAGCTTTGATCCCATTGGCCTGTGTCTGCAGTTGATTGGCTTTTGTAATTTTACAGTATTCTGGCCCTTGATAGCTTATCTTGCATAAGTTTAAGATATCAGATGTGCTTGGACTTGAATAGGCAGATGTGTTTTAGGTACCTATGCCTAAAATTTGTATCTGGCAAGTATTGTTAACATGGGTGTGTTACAAACTTTGCCACTATTCTTAGCACTGGTTAAGAAAACAGATGTTGCTAGACTAATGTTACCAAAATATCTGAAAAAAATATCTTAAACATTAGTTGTAATTTCTAGGCAAGTATGAAAGGACTGAGGTGAGAAAAAATGGGTAACTTTTTTTATGGTGATGTTGTACAAGAGATGATAGTCTTACTCAGACATTAGCATTTATTGAAGTGAGAATTAAATTACAAGGAATCAAGGCCATTTTACACCTAAAGAATACCTGCAAAAAAACTGAATTCCCTTCAGTGCGGTATACTGTGCCTCTAAACTTTTTAATTTGAACTTATCTGTAAGTCTTTCAGTGGCCATCTGCTAAGAAGATGAATGAATGAAATGCAGACAAGAAATGGATCCTGACAGGGTGGTTTGGTACAGGACTTTTCAGTACAGATTTGACCCAAATGCATTTCAAGCTACTGCTGCTAAGAAACCAGTTATTAGGCATGAAGTTTCAGGACACTGCCCATAGTTAGGGAACCTTTCTGAGCCTTTCATTTTACATATAAAGCTCACACTGTCTTTAGAACAGAGTATCAAAAACGGGTTTGTCTCATGACTCCTTGACATCCCTCATTCCCTTCTGCCCTGTACTAGTTTCTGTGTTGTGTATGTTTAATCGAGCATTGTTCTCTGAACAGCAATTAAAGCCCAATTTGACTTGTTGCTGAGAAAGATGGTAAGAGCTCTGGCTGTCAGCACAGCCAAAGATCAACCACTACCCCATACAGATCTTACTGCAGCTTCATAATTTATTCTGTTGAAAGCTCCTCTGAGAACACAGCAGACTTTGCAGCTGTTGGTGGTCCTCTCCAGTTGTAACTGTTCTAGAGAAAAGACAAAAATCCAGTTATATCTATTCCTGGAGTCCTTACTCCTATGTGGCAAAACAAGTGTTGTGTTTTTTTGTGTTTTTTTTTTTATTTTAGCTGGTATAAGAGGTCATTTAAGCATATTTAAAAGTTTTTAAGTGCTGTTAAGACATCAAAGAAACATTACTGTTGTTAAACACTCCACTGAAAGATTCTGTTTTCCTTCAAATCCATATAAGAGAAATAGAGTCTGAAAGATCATTGTAAAGATTCAATTATCCTGTCATACTTCTTTAGGGCACCATGAGAGAACAAGCAATAAAGCATCTGTGTGCAAAGAATGTCTACTGTATAATCTGCAGTCAATAATTGTGAATTGTGTAGTCATTCCTAGAAAAATTGCTTGAGTTCAGGATTCTCCACAAATAAAGGAGCTATAGAATACATCAGAGATGGAAAAATTATATTAAATCATCAGTGGCACATGTTTAAATTGTCTTCTCCTGCAGCTTTTCCATTTCACATGCTGCTATCCTAGTCATTAAACTTTTGCCATTCTTCTCAAGACACAGTTGCAGATGCATAAAAGATACTCACTCTAACCACGAGCTAGTAACTTCCTACCAACAACCAGAATGTTTATTTTCAATACCTTTCCGAGTTATTGAGCACTGAAAATTATGCAGTTATTGCTTCAAATATGTCAAACTTCCCTGATTACATTTGAGTAATTTGCTGTGGATGACTGAAGTTCAGTTCATGCCTTTTCAAGCTTTGCCTGTTTATGTCTTACATCTGAGGAACTTAGTGATCCAACTCTGAGTAACTGAATCTGCACAAAAAAATACTGAACTAGGGAAACCAGAATGGTTACTCTAAGTTGTGTTATTACCTAAAACCAAAGGCTTGGAATTTTATCTTTGCTGAGTAAAAGCTTCCAATAAACATTTATTGTTTATTTTTTGTTTTCCACCTCAAACAGTAACAAACTGAGCATTAAAATGGAATACTTTCAAAAATAAGCTTACAAAGTAACCATATTGATAATTTATGCATTTATGTATGCACAGTGGCTCGCCTTGCATTTTTTATTAATTCCACCATTGATTGAAAAAAAAAAGTTATAGGTCAAGATATTTATAATATTTGGAGAGCATAAGTTTCTTACGAGAATGAAGTTTAAGTCTTGAGCTTTAACATTTTGTTTTGTGAGCACATTTTAATGCAAGTTAGTTCACGTTTTCCTTCTTTACTCCCTCTTTAAAGTTAAAATATTAGAGCCAGCAGCAGCACAGCTTTATAAAATAAGTCAGTCTTTCCTTCCTTTTGTCCTGATGAAAGCCATTGATACTAGATGGAGCAGTGCCAAATAAATACATTTGTATTTAAAAAGAGAATGGATAGAAGTAGATTTTAATTTTTTGGCTAAACATTAGTATCCTTTTACATATGCTGAAGTGATTGGTATGTAGTACAAAGGGAAAAAAAACCCTAAAACTGTGGGCATTTTCATTGTAGTAAAAATAGGTGCTACATAATTTAAAAAAAAAAAAAAACAACCACGATTTCTTCCTGTCTTTTGCATCTGGTATATAAAAAATTACAGAAAGAGGCAACTGGAGATTCAAAGCTGAATTTTCCAGAAAAACTAGCTTCCTGGTTTAATTTGAAATAGAATCCATGAATACAAAAAAACTGTTTCCCTTTTTCCTTTAGTATAGTAAATCTGAGCTCTCTGGAGTTTTTTATGTGTAACTGCTTTGAATGAGGTCTTAACAATAGCTTCTGCAGCTTGGATAATTTTTTTTTGTTGTAATACCTCATTTATTTTAGTTTGTTTGTTGGAGTTTTGTTTGTTTGTTTGTTTTTCGTGCACTGTCATTATGGCATTTCGAAGGAGACCTAGAATTTGTTTTTCAGTATAAAGCTGTAAAGGTCCCAGGACAACTTTCCTGGAGTAGGGTTTTCACTCAGCATCCTTAGACAGATTTTCCATTTCAGTGTGATTCAGTCAAATTATCTATCTCCTTCCTATCCACCCCTTTATGTTGATTGTCTGTCTCAGAGCCTGTGTTGCTTTTGACCAGTGTTTAGTTTTGAACAAACATATCAGTATAAAAATTATTGTGCCTCATTCCAATTAAATGCTTTACTCATAGAAATGTATTTTATGACATATTTTTCTATTTTCAGGTATGTTAATCAGCTCTTTGTGCCATTAGGATTCAATGCTGCACACAGAAAAAAAGCTTTATTTCTTCTACTGCAAAGTAGTTATGAGATTCATAAAGCTGTTATTCATGGTCAAGCCCTGTGCAAATGGAGAGAGAAGAGAAGAAACCTCTTTGTTGGGGCAATTTATCATGGGCTGGGGAATTTCCCCCCAAGCAGTCCTCTAATAATTTTGCTCGGACTGTGGGTATTTCTGTGTGACCAGGTTTCAGACTACACACTGAGTCTCTAATCCCTGAGACAATGTGAGGTCAATCATGTCCCTACATATGAAGTAA
Source organism: Cephalopterus ornatus (assembly GCA_013396775.1). Taxonomy (NCBI): domain Eukaryota; kingdom Metazoa; phylum Chordata; class Aves; order Passeriformes; family Cotingidae; genus Cephalopterus; species Cephalopterus ornatus. The sequence goes on along the minus strand of VZRE01003325.1, from coordinate 71,216 downwards.
GCATGAGACAGTAAAGAACATTTTAAAAACAACTGTGGGGTGTTTTTAATGATTAACATGCAGAACATATTTATAAAAAAATTTACCCTATATCATTTTTTAAATACTGCTTTTAATGGAAGATTATGGCCCCAGTTTAACATAGTATTTGAAAATATGAATTTAGAGATAGGGACATATTTGTTCCTTCACCAGAGATTAATTGCTCAACCACAACTGTTCTGTGTATTAGAAGACCTTTGTAAGTTACTGTTCAGCTAAATATATCCTTCAATTCTCCTGTTTTATGAAGAGTTTCGAAAGTAATAATAAACTCAATATGAAAGATGTTTTCTAGCACAGAAGAAAACATGGAACTTATTTTATGTTAATATGTAAATGATAGATTAGATAAATAAAAGAGCAGACTATACAGCTAATGAAATTGTAAAGAAAAGGGTTTTATCATGGTTTTGGCCAATAAAAGAACCAAATTAATTTTGTACATTGACAATCACACATTTTAATAATATTTTTAATTTTAAAAGATATTAATAGAAAAAAATGGTCACTGTTTAAGTACTGCAATTTAGAGACCTGTCTCAAGTATTCATTATATTGGTGAAATTTGGATTTAAATTGTATTCCTGCTTTTCTCAATATAATGTACAAAAATGTTTTTTCCTTATGAAAAATCTTTCAATGAGATTATCCTAAAGAAATATTATAATTATCATTTGAATAATTTAAAGCACATGTTCTTTCAAATATTATAAGAGATAAAGGGTTGGGGACAAAAACTAGCTACTGACAACAAATTAGTATTGGATTTTCAATATTATTACTGTAAATATTATTTCAATATTTCAATATTACTACTGTAGAATATTCTTACCAAAATGTTTCTTAAAAGAATCTTATTAAGAAAGTAATAATTATTGTCTGCAAAGTCTGCTATTATTATTGTTACTATATGACAAATTCTTTTACCATGTCTAGAACTATACAGAAAATTTACCAAAGATCTCATGTTTATCCTTATTTTTAATTTTTTATTCTCTATTTTTAGTAGAGGATGAAATAAGGCCTCCTCTTCCTTTAGTGTTTGACATCTGAAGATAGAAGATATCTACCTACTATAGTTTCATCTTGGTACTTTTCACTAAGTTATAGTGATGAAATTCAAGAAGATTGGCATAGGAAGAAAGCAAATGCAGCAAAATTTGTCATGCTTTCACATAGCCCACTCCTTCAGACTATTCACCCCCTAACAGTATCAAAAATGCTGCTTGTAGTAGTTGTTGACTATTCTGTTCTAATTTTATACCTGAAGCTGAACACTGATTTGTTTCCTTTCTTGAACTATTATAGCAAAGGTGCTATAATCTACCTCTTTAAAAGCCTGGATATGAGAAGGCAGTCTAATGAGAGATATTTTTTTTTCTAATTATCTAGCCTCTGCTGGCATGTGATAATACCTTCCTTTTCATGTTTTTCTTTTTGAGATCAGATTTTGTGTGGCATCATGAAACGAGAGAGGTGTATGAGGAGTTTTTTGTTGGGTAGACTCCAGTTTTTCATGTGGAAAATTGGACCACCAAAAGGAAACACCTGCTTTTGTCTTGAACACCCACACTTCTTCAGCTCTGCAATATTGTTCCACAATTTCCCACATTTCCAGTTTATAGAACACTCAGCTGCGCTCCAAGGTCAAGACTCTGCTAGGACTACGAATACAACTTGTTATTTAAAATAATTAAGAAGTGCCTGGGGAGGCACACCGACATCTAACATCACATCAAATGAAAATGACAGCACAGGTGTAAATGTCACTTCAACAGGATGAAGAGCTGTAAGCAGATACATTCAATTTTAAATGAACTGTTTATAGACATGCAAGCCAGAACTAACTGAGTTATTCTCACAGATAAATGATACTGAGTAAATCATCATCAGCTGGTCAACATTTCTCTGGAAAGTTACTACTGTAGACAAGACAATAGCTATATTACATGTGCTTCCACAAGCACTTTAGAAAAGGAAGCTATTCTTTTTCCTATGTGGAAAAGAACTTTGCCTTTACACGCAATAATCTACTCTAAAGAGGTGTCAAAAGCAGCGTGGAAGTAGTAGAGAACAAATGTTGATATAATGTCAAAGAGACATTATATATTACTAAAGACAGTAACTAAGCTAAAGTAAATCTCTACCTTAGAGTTTTGTACTGCTGCCCAATTATCTAAATGCCTGAAGCATCAAATCAATAAGAGAAGCAAAATCCCTTGAATTGAAATTTTCCTGGTGATCCTGTCACAACCACACAACCTGCTTGGGCAGGTTTGCTCTTTCTCTGTTTTCCCTTTTTGGGGATTAATATGAAAACTTTCCTGAATATTGGAGAATGAAAAAATTTTGAAGTGTATGCCTCGTGTGCAGATTCTAACTAATAGGTTTACCCTTAAGAAAAATAATGCTGCCTATTTGCAAAGTTTCACTATAATCAAATTCTCTGGAAGTTTTAGGTTTTAGTCAACATATATTAAATGGGTAAAAATATAGATAAAATATTCTATGTAGTAGTGGTTTAGACTTATGCTTATATAACATACAGGTTTTATGTATTTTTTTAAATCATACTACTTGTGTTACCCTCTACAGCTGTCTATACTAGCCTAGGCTAAAAGCTCTTTAAAGCATTTTTTTTTGAGTATTTCTTCAAGATTTCTATCCAGAGAAAGGTGAGAAATTCAAGTGAACTTGCCAGTATGCAAGACCTTATACATATTCAGTTCTGCCTCAAATATGCAAAAGTCTGATTTATGCTACTTCAAGTTATTCTGCAGGACCTGCAACTTTCAGCATCAACTCATAAATTGGAAGATTGACACAACTATGTCAGCTTTAATAAAAGGTCTGTTTGTCAGAAGTGAACTATGAACAGAAGCTTTTGTCAACATTTTGTCCTATAAGTTGTTGATTATGTTGTTGTTGATAGTTTGCCTACACCTATAATTTTCTACTGGGTTACATTTCTCCATCCTTTTTAATGAATGCTTTTAAAGATCTGTTCACCATCAGAATGCACTGGATACAGAAAAGTAACAAAAATATCATCAATAAAGTATTTCCTGTAAAATTTTAACTTCTGAGAGAAGCCTTAGCAGCCTACACAATATATTAAAGTGTTATTTTCATAAACACCTAGGGATCATGTCATTAGAGTCTTTATTTTAGTGTCTAGCCTACATGTTTGGCTACAGAAGAGGACAACATGGGGAAATTCACGTGACCAAACGAGAGATCTACAATACTGCCTTAAATAGGCCAGGTGAATCACACCTGTGTATTTCTCTTGCTGTCTTTAAAGAAGATTAAGGTGACAAAATCTGCTGTAGCTGTCTAGACAACAGATATTTTAAGTTCGATGAAACTAACTCTACTTCCAGTAACGTCTGATATGCTTCATCTCCATGTACCTCCATTTCTTTCTTGCTGCTGAATATGTCAGCCAGAAAAGTTTCATATGAAAGTCTGTCTTTCCTTTACAAAAAAAAAAAATCATCTAGTTTCTCATGCTTAAAAGGAGGAATACAGAATCTAAGCGAAAGGACAGGTTTCAAGGCTGTGAAGCCCAGTTTCATGGTGTTCTCTACACTAACTCAGGCATGATGTATCTGGAAGAAAGAGATTTCTGATGCACATCTACCTTGGTGTTTTCAACTGGTTATTTTAGAACAAAGTTTATTGTCAAACCTGGTCCAAGAGCCTAACCTTTTTCTACTCGGGAGAAGCTCTTAGCACTATGCATTTGGCTGTGAGATCTAGTGCCTAACTTTTTTGTTGCGTATGGCTTCTTGGTTCCATTCACAGGAAATTAGGTACCCAAACACCAGCAACAATATGTGCCTAAGTAAAGATCTGATGTCATGAGATCTTGCTTGTGAAGAATCAGAAAGCCTAACTGATGAGTTGGTAAGTCCTGCGCTATGATCTGAAACTTCTACGGAATGGTTTGGGTTGGAAGGGACCTTAGAGATCATCTAATTCCCACCCCCCTGACATGGGCAGGGACACCTTCCAATAGATCAGGTTGCTCAGAGCCCCATCCAATCTGTCCTTGAACACCGCCAGTGATGGGGCATCTAGGACTTCTCTGGATAACCTGTTCCAGTGACTCACCACCCTCACAGTAAAAATTTTTTCCTAATATCTAATCTAAACCTACTCTCTTTCAAGTTAAAGTAATTACCTTGTGTCCTATCCCTAGATGCCCTTGTCAAAAGTCTCTCTCCTTCTTTCTTGTAGGTTCCCTTTAAGTGCTTTCATGTTCTTCTTCAAGTGCTTTCATCTCGCAGCAATACTGTTGCCAGAGTATCAGAGTGGTTTAAACACACCTGTAATTTCTCAAGCAGAGTAGAAATTAGCATGTTGTCATAGCAATATATCATGTACAGTAAACAATTTAAATGTAACATAGATTAGGAATATGTATTCGAAGAAAGTTTGAAATATTTGACTGTCAGTGAATTTCTTTTTACAGGGGTGAAAAAGGCTATTACCTCATCTCTCATATAAATACTTGCACACAGTAGCAGACATCTATTATAGGAGTATGCTGGTTAATGTTATTTAGGTAAATAAGGAAATTTCAGGCCAAACAGTTATGTCAGAAATTATGGAGCCATCTATATCCCTATTTTTAACACATTGAAAACAATAATGAAAAAACAGTATTTAATAGGTTTTAATAGGCAAAGTAAGAAGCAAGAAAAAGGGATTTTCAAGAGAGGCCCTGACTTCCTTAAGAGGACTACTCTTTTTTTCCATCTTCTCACTGGTATAACCAGTAGCAGTCTTTTTATAGACCTTGCAGAAAGCATGACCTTTGGGCTCTGCAACCAAAGGCTGCCCTACCTCATTTCTCGGGAACCATGACTTTATGCCAGGTGATTTGCCCCATTTATTGCTGTCTCCTGTATGGGTAGCTACAGAGACATTTACAAAAGAACTCCTGTTGCCTAATTTTCAGAAAACTTCTGACTTCAGTATCCACTTCTTTGGTCGTCTCCTATGAGTATCTAGAACAATGAAGTCAATGCAACTGATCTAATTAGGTGCTGGCACAAACTAAAATATTACAATTCCTTTTATAGATAAAAAGGGATGGAAATTGGTATTCTGTGCACTAAGACATTTACCCCAAATGAGGAAAAATTTGGCTGTTCTGTTTCGATACTCTGTGTGATAATAAAAGTCTTTTATCTTTCTGATGTGGATGAAAACTATTTTGAAGTTAGTCCCTTTACATATGCTGTAATTAAATTCAAAATGAGCTATAATTCAGATTCACACATTTGAAAACCTCTAGCAAAAATGTGTGATTTCATTAGTTCAGAGAACAAGTTATATGCATGGTGAAGTCTCAGTTTAAAATTAATTTCAGATTAATTTGTGATCTCATTAGTACAGAGAAGATTTTATATACATGATGAAGCCTCGATTTAAAATTAATTTTGCCCTTGAAGACATGTGCTACTGGTTTTTGAAGAAGTAGAAACTCTATTCTCAAAATAGCTTGAAATCCTTATCAAGAAAGGATATTAGCAGCCTTCAATTTTAGCAAGTCTTTCCTCTCTCTTCTCTAGGTTTCCTTTATCATCTAACATTTGACCTATACTTATCAATACGTATTGTAAAACTTTTAAAACTTGTCAACAGAGAAAATACAGTTATAATGTAGGTGGAGATAAATATAACCTCTCAACTTGTTTCCCATGATCCACCCATGAGCAACTCGTTTGAGGTTTGTGGCTTCTTCCTCAGAGAAAGCTGTCTCATTGTCTCCAAAGAATGATTGATTCAGTAAGCTGCTCTGAGGACAAGAAGTCACGGGAGAGGTCTCTGCCCCAATATCATGTCCTGGAAGAATGATGATAGGTTATCATTTCCCTTTTGTTGCAATGAATTCAGTTCATGGATATGCTACAGAGAAACATCTAACAGGAACCAATCCCTTTTAGAATTGCTCTCAGACCTGGCAGGCAGAGAAGTCCTTGAGCCTGCTGTGAACTATACACCAGAAAGTCTGCTGTGTGTTTTAGGGTCTTACATAACATTTGAAGACTATGACAAAATGTCATTTAATCAGGTTATCGTAGAATAAATAAACTTTTTAGTTTTGATCTAGACTTTGACTAGTGAGCATTAATTGCTAGGAAAAGATATTCTATTTGGGGAGGGGGTGTGAATAAATATAAGCAACAGTTCCTTTATCTCTTACCTTTCATTCCTCAGAAACTATTGCCTTCTGCACTGAAAAAATCAGACAGACTTTCCCACCTTGTGCCTTTTTCTGCTTTTTTTGTTTTTCTTATTTGTTACCAGACTGGAAAAGTGATATTTCCTTCTGTTTCATCCACAATAACCTGTTCAGAACTTATTTACTATTCAGTGCAGATATGTTTTAAACCCATGATGAAATAGTCCTTTCTCAAATGTAGTTTAACATCTACATGAAGGCTGGTGACCGAGCTACAAATGAGAAAGTACATGAATTAATGCAGCCTCCTGATCTTTGCCTTTACAATGCCCTTTTGTTCTATAAGTTTCCATGTGGGAAGATTAGGGAGGGTCAGTAAACAAAAATGTCTTTGCACTTCTTAAGAGATCTAAGTGCTCTGCCTGTAGAGTCAGCAACTTCCCATTGAGTTTTAAATGATCTGAAAGAGATGAGTTCCTTTCACAGCATGAAAATTCTGGCTGGAGCAATGGGTATTGTCTTCTGACTACTTACTCTTAAGACTCACAGCAATGTGACTGGGCCACCTGGCTAGAGGGTGTTTTGCTTTATCAAAACCAATCATCAAGTACTATTGTTCCTCATTCCAGTCAACACACTTCCTTAATAATTCTTATGTCCTTTATAATTTATAAAATAGAAAATGCTTTGTAACATATTCAAAGAGGCATATTCAAAGGATTGTGGAGAAATAAAGATGAATTTGAATGGTTATAGAAGAGACATAAGGTTTAGAGGATGCTGTCCACAGACTATTGTTTGGCTTTCAGGCTTTAAATTTCAAGGAGGACAGAGGCTATGGGAGAACACCACAGTTACGTGGCTCACCCATTATGTTCTTCAGAAATTATCTTATGAAGTAGCTTCTGAAACATGAAACTTTATGCAGAAACCAATCTGTAAGTCTGATGCTGCAGCTTAGCCTTTGGCTGCTATGAGCATTTCAGGATCAGGTCTTGAGAAGATAATTTTGGTTTATCATGGATAGATAAAAGTAAAGGGTTAACTTGCTACCTGTGTACTCTCACACTATACACACTGTTAAGACAAGCAATTCTAAATAAAACAGATGTCCAAAATCCAAATACTTATAAGGTCACTGAGATGAGCTATAAGATACACAGTGCTGTTCGGTTCGTAACACAGAAGCTTTGGAAGGAATTTGGATACTAATAACTGACTTAATGATGTGACTGTTTATTCCAACCACTTACAAACATAGGGGATTATGCAACGCTCTGACATAATTTCTGCTAGCAGCTGGAAATCTCCAATGAACATCTGTCTGAAGTGCTGTTCTCATAACTCATCTGCCAAAACTAGCTGAGTAAATTAAAATGATATTTCGATTTTTATTTCTTTATCAAAACTTGTATCCTTTTTGAAGGCAAAATACTTTTGTGAAAACTCAACAATTTCTATAGCCTTTAGCTAGCCTTTCTCTAGTCATTTCTATAGCCTTTAGTTATGTTTTGTCTCATAAAAATGTAGAACACTGGAACATGTGTCACTGCATCTAAAGCTTCATGAAATTCATTTGCGCTAGCTGTTATTTATATGTTGGCAGCTTGCTTTGAAATGATTGTTTGCTCTTCTTGAAAGCACAGACAATTTTAAACAGAGGCCTCAGTTCTGAAAAAGCAAAATGCTGTGGGGACTGGTATGTAATTTTAGCTTTCATTAGAAGAATAGGGTAAAGTAGGAAAGAAGTAGGAAAAATGTTAAGCCCTTTTGTTACATCTGCAAGTGTAAGTTGAAAAGCAAAGTGGTTAAGTAAAGGAAAGATTCCCTTCCCCATAATTTGAATTTGCTCTGGCTACCTGTCATCATCATCATCATCATCATCTGGCTACCTGTACTTTGGGACTATCTCCATTGGTCTCTACCTGTATCCTGAATACAAAATAACACCAGAGAAAATCTAATATTCCAGGTGGAGAACAAGGAACTCTGGTTCTAAACTAATTTTAACTGTGCCCTTAGCTCTTAACATTGATTTATTTCTTCTAATGTACATCAAAGTATGTTAAAAGAGTTGCATTCTGAAATTGTCTGTTTCTGCTCACTGACTTGAGCAGCCTGGACTGACTACTTTGATTTACGCATGTTTCTTTTATTTATGTTCCTAAACTTCAAGCATCATATTCCCATGTTTAATCTCTTTATATTTCAGCTCAATTGTAAAGTAGGAATTATTATGGTATAATATAAGCACATTGTCGTGTGTGCAATTGTGAGTAAGAAGTTACTCAAATTCATTTAAGGTGTAGCAAGTCTGGCAAAAGTCATGACCACTCAATTGAGAACAGATGCAGTGGGCAAAAGACTCAGGTCTTTACAACCTTCGCTTACTTTCTTCTGAAGGAAATAATAATAAAAAAAATACCTGAAAGGCTTTATGTGGTGGAAATTATTAATTTTCTTATAACTAATTAACATAGAATTATTGTGCTATTTTTGCAGGTTCAGTAAAAGTAGGTTTTTGAAGTTGATTCTATCCTCATTTATCCTACCATTAACATAGAATCCAGAGAAATTAAACTATGTAGAATGGATATAAGTGACAGCAGAACTGGGATTGAGATTAGCTCTGTCACTCTATGATTTCCTTCGCTGGTGACAAGTGATGCTTCTGGCCATAGAAAAAGCCACATAGCTGGTATATTGGAAGATAATGCTCAGTTCTTAACTGTTAAGAATGCCCAGCTCTATGCAATAGGTTTAATATACATCCTGACCCAGTTGCTTTTTTTAAATAAGTTCGTCACTTATATGTCTTGTAAAGTCCACTCTGTCTCCCAAATAAGCCATTAGGTCATCAGGCCACATAATTTATTAAAGTTCATTTTGTGAACAGGGAGTTCTTCCGTGAGGATATTGTTTCCCAAGGAAGTTAGGAAGAAATTTGCCAAAAAGGAACTAAGGTTAAAAATTCAACAGATATCCGTCTATTTCTCTGGAGTTCCTCTAAAAGACATTTCTGAACAGATGTGAGATGGAAGTAGAAAGAAAACTTCCAGCGAAATGCTGAAGTAAAGGGTACCTATGTGGCAAGCTTCATCTCTAAAATTAAAACCACTTTAACTAGAATGAAAACCCCCCAAATTCTTGCACCTAGGGGGCTGATTGCACTATAATGCAAAAATGTAGTTCCGCAAGAGGATGCAGCCCTTACAAGTATTTTAGATTCAAGATTCTCAATTTCCACACCTCAGCAGTAACCTCATTCTCCTGCTATACATGCCATCCACAGCCTGCCGGAGTGTCTTTGTCTTGGGAATGGTAGGCATCTGGGGACACGTTTCCTCCTTGTGTGGCAGGCATAGCCAGAGTATGTGTCCTACAGCTATCTTTGATGGGTGGGTCTCACCTACTAGCTGCTTATATTATACATCATGCTTAGAACAGAAAGGGGTTTGTGGAAAAGCATCTGGACTTCATTCTCTTCTTTACTCAACAACTGACTCATTGGAGTATTACCTGAGCTGTCAGAGATGCTCTTCCTTATAGTTTGTGCATAAGTCAGTCTGGACACAATATCTAAAATTTGTGAATAAAAACACCAGACTTTTGAATGCTGATGAGAGGGAGAGAATCAGAGTCTCTGTTTTTCTTTACACAGCAATATTAAACATGCATTGGACCAAAGAAACACTAAGAATTACTTTGGAACCTAATGACAGGGAATCTCAGCTGGCAGTGGGAGGACCTGTTTAAGACTACCTACCCCAGTAAGGCAGTTTCTACAACGTGGAATATGTTCAGCAGCTGAAAATGAGAAAATCTTGATCCTGGCTGTCTGGCAACACCTGGTCAGACCTTTCATGTGACATATAAGATCTGGAAGGAAGCACAAAAAAAAATTTCATTTGTATTTCTTCACATATCACATTCTTCATGCATACCTAGTGAACATTAGAGTTTTAGGAGAATTGGAGAAGGCACCATAAATTTTTTCTACACTGCTGAAAAGACGTGTAAGAGAGGGCCGTATCAGGCATATGTCTTGGAAGGGCTTCATAACAGAAAATCCCAATACAAGTAGTTGTTTAACTTAGTAAGAGTTGTAGAGTCTGTTTTGCCTTTCATCACAGTATTCATTACTGGCCAATATGACAGCCTGGATTGCTGGCATCTCTGGAAAATCACCTTGTGTTCTACAGAGTACCTAAGTAGACATTAGACTTGTAGATTGTGTGAAGCAGCCAGATGGCTGGAATATTGGGGGTGCAGACTTTTTGGAATATGGCTTCTGCATGATTAGAAGCTAGGGAATACTGTAGTCCCATTTCTCAGGGCTATCTTTGGAGGGGTTTTGAACATAGACTTTTAAGGCACTGTGGTATGAGCTCAAAGTGCTGTCTAGCTTGCCAGTTGTAGGTACTGCTGCAGTCTTGAAGACAGTAGTTAGTATTTTGTTAGAACCCCCCCCCCCCATTTTTAAATGGAAATAGTTAATGTCTCTGCTGCCTCCAAACAGCTGACTACGGGGTGTAATTTTACAATCAGTTTAAGTCAGTACATGTCCCAGCTGTGATGGATAGCACCGCCTTTCCCTTAATGCGGGGCACATATTGTCACTCTTCTATGCCCACAACCGTGGGACTTCACGGACAGTTTGATAGCTCCCTGATTTGGCTCTGGGTTTGTTTTCAACCAGACAAGCTTCCCTATCCAGCTACCAAGTGCTTATTTAATCATTTGGGCACTATGGTAGAAAAGGATGGGATGCACATTTGGAGTGACAGGGCTGGTTTACACCAAACGTATTCTCTTATGTAAAGGCTTTTGTTTCTACAGTGAGGATAAAATTATGATACAGCAGAGATGATGATTCTCTTCAGTAGAAAGAAAAAAAAGCTTTTTTTGCTTATCTGTCCTTAGGGCCTATATCTGCAGGGACTCTAAATGTTAAACACCGAATCAGCAGAAATCTCATATATGGCATTCAAAATCTGTACTTCTTGAGATGTGAATACTACATAAAGAAAACATCAAGGAATCTTAATAATTTCTCAAAGTATTTGATACAATAGCCCTTGGAATGGAAGAAAAATCACTTTTGGTTATCTTTCAACCTCAGTAAATTTAAACAAAAAGACAGAATATCAAATACACTTTATCTTGTATACACAGTGGAACATGCCAACTAATAACAAGAAACAGATCGTGACACTGGAGTTAACTCACCTCATTTAGAGATAATGGAATACCATGAAGTATAAACAATTTGAAATGCAAATGTAATGCAGGCTTTGCCTGTGATGCTTGAGAGCAGATTAGCTCTATGAAGTGATTTGAAGCAACCTTTGTTACCTGTCATTTTGAACAGCTCAGCAGCATTAGAAATGTTTGATAGCATAAGTATTAAAATATTATTGCTACTTGTAACCAAACACCTTGTCTGAATTTAATAGTAGCTTCCTAGTTTTCCAAATATTTATGGAGATTGGATTTGACAAACATAGTGTGAAGTTTTCAAGATAAGATTAGTTCAAGAGATTATAAAGATTCCTTAATACAATGCCCATCTTTCTTCCTCTGGCTGCAGTGTAGTGCATTCACTACTTTCAGTTGATTTGTTTTAGGAACAAATAATCAAAGATACATCAAATCTATGGGAGGATTTTGTTGTAAAATGAGTGGCATTCTTTGGAATAAGCAGTTGTGAATGGCAAATTGGTGGTAAGCATAGAAAGTTCTGAAAGGTGAACTGTACCACTGATGTACCTTCACAGTACGGTAACCAGATTAGCTTGGAAATTGTTTGAAAATAAATTAGTGAAAACCCTTGGTTTGGAAAATAAATTCTCTATGCTTTGAATGTCTTGTTTTCACCGTATTGACATCTTTCCTACATGTTTTTCATGCTAACCTTGTTTGTCCCCTCAATGGCTCAAGGTTGCTTTGGTTGCTAATGACTCAGGGCAGGGAGTGGAATTTATTTTGCAGCTTATCAGAAACTAAATTAACTGATTATTGAAAAATCAGGCATTTGAACTATGGATTCTTCAAAAGATGTCAATTCTATGACCAATATATTTCTACAGTGCAGCCTTAACTCCAGTCTTCATATTAATGGGTTAATAGCAGAGGCAAAAGTCATGTCTCTGTCACAGGCTACTATTATTCTTCTTCCTGTCTGTCCCCAGGTAAATCTGTCTCTATATTAGCAGTACTAAAGCAAAATCATTATTCAGAATTCTCTAAGAGTGTGCAAGTCTCCTCACAGAAAGAAATAAAGTGTTGCTATTAAAAAGTCTGCTTCATACAGCTAGGAAGAGAATAAGTTGATCAAAGTAATGTTTCCACTACTACACAAGTACCTAAATAATATAAAAATAGTTGAGACAGAAGTCTGGGTAAGAAATGTAGTTGGAAAATAAATAGTTTTACATGTTTTCAGAAAATGTAGATAGTGTCAAAACATTGATGCTAAGTCTGGCTTTCAAGACCAAGAACCACAAAAAAGGAAAGGAAAACGGAAAGCAAAAAGAAGGAATACCTTCCAGCAGTTGTGGAAGAATGTTTTAAAGCCTAGCAGCTGCTGACCTTCCAAGTACATGCTGAATGCAGCGATACGCATAAGCTCTGAGATATATGTCTATATACCTATATCTTGAGTTATGTTGAGAAACAGCACTGTACATCTTCATTCCTGTGATCATGTGCAGAAGAAAAAGAAAGACAAAAGGGAAAGAGAGCAAAGACTGAAGAGACTTCTTTTGTAAACTTATTCAGGTGCTTTTGAAAATAAAGACACAACTATTCTTCAAATCTTTTAACTGTGTCTTATAAATAGGTATTATCTAGTCTCTATCTGTTTCTCTGGGTCCATCCAGTTTATTCTGTTTTTCCTTATATGTTAGGTACAGCCTAGTAAATGAGAAGACTCTTGTAATACCAACTGAAGCCCTCACTATGAATTTCCTTTGGCACAGTGGTTCTAATTGGCACACAAACTGTGTGGTCCCTCAGAGAAAGCAGATATGACCCCTAGCTTACATTGAAGAGTGTTGTACACAGTGTAGTGAAACCCAATCATATAAGTCAACATGGTGCATTGGAAAAATTAAGTGATGAAAAGGCAAACACAATGCCATTTTAAAGAACACTGGTTTTATTGTACAGGATTTGCAATACTTAACAAGCTTGTTCACACACTCTGTTTCTGAAGCATTTGACTTCCAGAGGAATTCAAGTTGTTTCAGGGGGGACAGAACCTGGGTTCCTGTATAGGACCAGTGCTTTGGTCTGTGTGCTAACACCGTCAACATATGAAGCAAGTAAGGTCAGTTAATGACTTCTGCTAAGAAGTGGAGACCAAGGCATTGCCCGTTTATAGACTGTAAGGAAAACACATCTGGAAGTCTGAAACAAGAAAGGAACTAGACAATCTTTGCTTTGAGGGTTCTCAGGCTCTTTTCCTGTCTTTCCTTTCTCTTACATTGTTTTTGCCTGACTTGCTAATTGGATGAGCATGGTAATTAGGAGTGACACACAGCCTGTGAATGTAGCCAAGTCCTGGCTGGAATCTGGTGCTGTTCCTGTCATGGTTACAGTCAGACAAGGAAAGTTATTTCCTGAACTTAATATCAGATCGGTCATTTGAAATGTAAACATAATTGGAGAAATAGCAACTATTAGAAACAAATGTACCAGAAGAGAATGGTCCTGCTTCTTGTTTGGCAACCAGTTGCTATTCTTAGACGTCTTAAAGGTGAAAAAATTCTAATAATACACTTGTAATACTTAACCTTGGGGGTACACAAGATTTGAAAATTCTCTATAAACACAGAAGGTAATGTAAATAACCAGGATTACTAGCATCTGCAATTTTGCAAGTTTATTCATCTACAAATGTTATCCAGATCTTTGTAAATGGTTCACCGTTTGAAATATCACTAAGCCATATGTACCAGCCCCAACTTTTGGCATTGTCTGCTGAAGAATAATGATGAGTTGCGTGAAATTCCATGTCAAGACATCCAGAAGGATCTTCATTCAGCTTTTAATGAAAACTAATGAAACACTGAAAGTGTGGGATTTGTTTCACTGGCATGAGATGTTCAACAATGAAATCACCATAGTCACTATGAAATTTTTGTTTTCTCTTTTTTTCAGTAGATGTGGGAAGTAAGTACTTTTAAAGTGATTTGTCTGATTTTACATGTTTATTTTAGGATATGATTAATTGCTCTCATGAGGTTTTTTCCTAATGAACTGTAAAGGAGTTCAGTCTAACTGTGAGGTATTTTGAGCTGATTGAGAAGAACCTGACCCAAATCAGTCTTGTTAGAAAGGGAATCTAGAATCAATCTTCTCTATTCCCATTTAAAATCCCTTGAAGTGTTATAATATCACAATAATGCATAAAATAACATAGAATATGTTATGTTCATCAATATGTGCATTGTCTTTTAGCTAACTCTTTGCTAATTTTGCAAATAAATCTGCATAGCTCCTAATTTATGTCAATGAACCAGTATCTGATTTCAGGATCAGAATCTTAAGCTCCCAGTAATTGCCTACATTGTGTTTTATATATGTCGCTCATGGGATCCAAGGAGATACTCTGTTTGAGTACCAAGATTGTATGTGAGCTTAGAGATTGACGCTGGCTGAGGGTTCACCATTTCAGTGGAAGAGCACCACTGGAAAATTTCATTATTCTCTTGCTGTGTGCTCTTCCGCTGTGAAATCTCTTCGTTAATTGATTAAAATTCATCTTATACAAAGATGAAGGGCAAGAAGGAGAAGATTTCCATCCAAGGGAATCCCATGAGGTTTAACAATAACAAGGACAAGGTGCTGAACCTGGGTTGGGGCAATGCCTGATATCAACACAGGCTGGGGGATGAACAGATTGACAGCAGCCCTGCTGAGAAGGACTCAGATATGCTTGTGGATAAGAGGCTGGACATGAGTGTAATCTTATTTCAGTTCTGAATGTGTTTTAAAGATCTGTGGAGAGAGAGTGTTCTCAGTTTATGGCCTGCTCCTTGGCACAAAGTTTGGAGACTCTAATATTTAATAATATGATCCACTGAGAAAAGGCTTGTAGTCTCAAGTCAAGCAAAAGATCTGGCAGTATGCTATGAAGAGACAAGAAACCCAGGATTTTAAAAGCTGACCTCAGGAATCAATAACACTGATACTCATTATTTTTTTATCTTTCTCTTTTTGGTGAAGCCCAAGCCAAGATTATATATTGTGAGGGGATGAGAAGGGAGAAAAGAATTCTACTGTAAAAGAAGGGAGTCCACATACTGAGATTAGTTCAGTCACAGTGTTGACTTTTTTTTTCCTAGTAAAATCTAAATTTCTTGTGATACTGTGAACATTCTTTATAGACAAGTAATATCAATAATTATTGGTTGTGATTATATAAAAGGGTCTGGTGACTTTAAATGTAAGTAAGGAAAATCAATATTTGGGCACTTGCCAGAAGTCCTATACAAACAAAGGATTTATTCTTCAATAAAGTACCATGAACATGAGTATCCAATTAATCCATGGAAGCAATGTTAACAACATAAGTGAGTGCAATAAGACAAAAACCTGATGACACAGAGGTATCTGGAAGCTGTGCAGTTGACATAAATCATTCCTATCTCACTTTGCTGCTGATGTCACTCATCTGCTTCTAGAACTAGTGTGTAGGACTCTCATCCCATACAAGACAAAATCAAATAACAAAACAAAAAATGGTTATGAAGGACTAGATTCTCCTTGATTCTGCAATTTATACACTGACTCTGTTTCCCTGGAATGCCTGACTGAAAGAGTTTTAAGGCTGTAAACAGATACACACCCGAGCCACACAGACAGAACACCAAAAAGTCCAGTAAGTCCTGTGTCTATCTGAGACAACCACCCAGAGCTCAAAAGGGGTTTTTTTTGCTTCATGTGGGTGTATGAGAGCTAGTCAGACCCAGACTCCTCATGTCAGGTTAGAAAGGCCTAAGTCTATTTTTCTTTCCTTCTCTCTTTTTCGTTGTCCTTTATTAGCTCTAAATTTTTTTACCAAAGTTGTTCGTCCATCACCTTTCTCTGGATGTACCACACAACAACTGAAGTTTATTGAAATCTGTGGAAAAACACTTTGCTCTTTCAGATCTAATTCAATTTCTGCTGAAGCTTGAGGAACAACTTCCATAAGTTTGGTATAGCTGGGTCTAATGCAAACTTAGATGACTGTACTTCATACCCTTGAAAAGGACACAGGCAGAAGCAATAGAAGCAGTAGAAAACACAGGGTTCTTTTTTGGATAAAACCAAATGGATGGTTGGTTGCTACCATATGGGGGTTCTTATGCAATCAAATGGAAAGAAGAGGAAAGAAGGGAGACCTACCACAGAAAAGAGAAAGACGGGCATGAGAGGAGGGTTTATCACCACAACAGTACAGGTTAAATAAAGACAACAATGATTGCAGGGGAGAACAAATAATACTGACAGCACTTCTAAAGTGCCGAGGACAGATGGGAATTGTGCCACAGAACTTCATACAGTATAACAGTGTAAAGGGAAAGTAGGCCTGTTATGGATAATTAGAGACAGATCCACTGAGATCTTCCAGCTGCTTCTCGCCACATCACTGAAGCAAAGCAGATGGACCTTTATCTGGAGCAGCTGGTTATGACAGGTTTAGAACACCTTTGTGTCACTGGTGCAGATCAGCTCTTTTCTTCTACTTTCTCTGCATGACTTTTGGGAATGGCATAAACCATAAACTTTGATGTTACCATCCAAAAATAAACAAAAATAGCTTCATAAGATTGTAATTGGTTAATGCATGGCTGACATTATTTTTCCTTCCATTTTTTAACTGTCTTTCACCAAATTGCCACTGACCTCAAGTGAAAAAGGAGGAGGACAATATGAACAATTTAAGAACAATTAAAGATGTATTATTTTATAAAGTAAATATCAAGTAAAGGGCATCTTTAGGCAAGATTCTATCTACAGAATTATCAGCATAGTGTATGGAGTGTGGAGCACTTAGAGGGAAGTAATTCAAGTAATTGGCCTTAAGAAATATCTGGTTTTGTTGCTTTATTGAATAACTGTTGCAAACATCATAGTTTAAATGCTTGCTATTTATTTAACTGGATTTTTTTTAAACTTCCATTCGAGAATGAGATGCTCGAGCCAAGGTCCTTGTGAGGTAATTTCCCTGTCAGGAAGTCCGAGCTAGTACTAATCATCAAAGAGAACTGCAGTACTGAGAGCCTGGACAAGAGAATGCAACTTTGGAATATGTTTCCTTGAGCTGAGAAACTGCCATGGAAAATTCTCATCTTGTTAAGTTTCCTTGACCTCATCTTTTCTTTCCAGATGTTCTGTCATGTTTGCTCCAACTGCATCTGCACTATTAAGTAAAAGAGGACCAGGAAGTGAGTTCAAGCACTTTATCCCACTATGCATCTGCTAGACTGCACCCTGCTTCTCACAAAGCAAGGCAGATCTTGCCAACTTTCCAAGTGGAATCTACTCTACCGGGGTCCACTCCTAAACAGGGGATGTGCATCAATTGATGCCACTTAGCATCAGGGAAAGGGGTTGGCCTCGGTATGTTATTTATTTAGCTGTATGGCTGTAACTCGAGGGATCAAGATTCACCCAGAGAAGTGTGTTGAAGATAAATACGGCATAAAACAAAGACAGATTACGATCTTTTCTTGTACCATTTACCAGCCAAAGATACGCATAAATTAATGTGTCTGACGGCACTCTCATTTCAGGCTCCTCTTTTCACCTCCAGCTGGGCTGGAACCTTTTTCAAGAGAGGGATGGAGAGAGAGAGAGAGAGAGAGGAAGAGAGAGGGGGAGAAAGAGGGAGAGAGAAGGGGAGAAAGAGGGAGAGAGAGGGGAAGAGAGAGATCATGTACTGTGACATAATTGAAGTTAAAAGCAATAAGTAGGAAAAGAACCCTTTTCCAGAAATCACTGTTGATCTTTTTGGTCCAAATCCAATTAACAGACAGCAGTTTCCCTTGTTTTTTTGCCTTTAATTCTAAAAGTGAGGGAATGGATGCAAGAAAGGCCTTGGGATTCTTTATGGGATTCATCTTCAAATTCCACTAGTTATAATCTTAAGCCATTCAACTCCATTAATACATCAAGAAGGCTGAATGGTTAATGACAGCTACTGTGGCAAATTCCTTTTCTTTCTTCATCTTCTTTTTTCTTTTTTTAATCTGTATTATGTATCTAACTACTTGTAAAACCACAGTTGATAATACTTTAACAGTTAACATACAGTCTCGTACATTCAAGTTGCCTATTCCCTATTTCAGAAGACATTGGTGGATCCAAAAATTTTTAACACTTTTTATGGCCATTTACTTGGCATTTGACAAAAATTGTCATGGCTATTGTGCCAAACCAGAGGTCATTTTGTGACTGACACAATGCCACAGCCCTGGAAGGAAGGAGAGAAAAGCAGTTTCTTCACCTTTGTGCATTAACTGTCTCCATACTAGCTCTGCAGCTGACTGGTTGTCTTTGTTGCCGTCAGCAGCAACTGGTACCAGTATTTCACTGAAAAGCAAGGCTGTAAATCAACACGGATGCAATTATATGAGACAGGTTGAATCTGTGTAACAGTTTACTGCTGCTGAGAGGAACTGTCTTGTTTCCTCTTCAATATCTTTTTCACTTATTTCTCATTCTCATCTGCTGACTCCTTCCCTCCTCTTTCACCAGCTCTCAGGCACATCTGTCCCTTGGGCTCTGTGTTTTCTCACAAATTACAGTTACCCAGAACCATACTCTGGTACTGAGACCAGCTGGAAAGGAACAGCACCCTCCCAACCCATCATACTCTTAAAACTTCCAGTGGTTGGTGGCCATATACAAGCTGCCTATGGGGAAGGTTTTTAGGTCCATTATGGTTTTGCAGCTGTTCCTAGGAATTGTTGGAAGAGAGGTAGTTAATCTGGGCCAAAACCATACTGGGATCATTAAAATAATTTACTGTAGACAGCATAAACAATCCAGTTCCAGTGCCTTGGAGTGTTTCCTGGTACTGTTTAATATATTATCATTGCTGTAACTCAGGGAGCTGATTCCTCTTAGTAACCTAGTAGGAAACCTGCTCAACCAAAAAGGAAGGAAAAAAAACCATCAGCTGCTTAGGGATCGGATCACAGAGTTGGGCAGGGGTGAGTACACGAGTATAATTCCAAGAACAGAGAGGGAGAGATGGAAAAGAAAGTAAAGACAGACTTCTTCGGTATCAATTTTGTATACTTTGTTTAACTCTACCCTCCATAGCAGTACAATTAGAAATGTATACATATAATTAGAGATGTATGCATATAAATGTACACAGTGGAGGAGGACTCTTTGTCCTGTAGTGATGTAGATTAAAGAGATTTGCAGCACAGTGCCAGCAATCCACTGCTATTTCTCCGGAGGTTGGATTTGCTATCTAATTTGAATTCGTAAGAAATTTCTAACTTTTTTTCAGTCAAACTGAGTCCTACTGTTAAGACTGTAAACTAATCTAGTGCATTTTGCTTTAAATGGACCAGTGAGAGCTCACACAACAGTTTATGTGGCAGACTGAAAGAGGTGATAGCATTCAGTGAGACAAGCAGAAGAAGATGACCCTCCTTTAACCTCTTAGTGTGACATATCTGCATCCAAAGAAAGTGGTATGTGTATACAGCTTTCAGAAAAGTTTGTACTCTTCACTGTGAGTCAACACTTCGGCATTCAGTAGCAGTGCCACTGCATTAACACAGGCAGCCCCTGGGACACAGATGTTCAGCTGGACTGAGGAATGGCTGCAAAAACAATCTTGTGTACCTGCTTAAACCCAGTTTGTGGTTTGTTTTCTTTTTTCCCCCCATCCTAAGTTTTTTAGTCACGTGGGAAAAAAGTCTGAAGTCAAAACTACTGAATCTGGCATTGCTTATGGGTCTGTGAGTTGAGAAGGGCTGTCGTGCTGCAGGGTTATCCAAATGCTCATTATAAGACTGTTCCCAATTACAGTTATATTCCACGGGTTTTTTAAAATAAACTTTCTGTTCTCATGCAAATATAACTACTAAAAAAAAATTAAACCGAAACCTCTGAGGTTCTTGGTGTTCTGGAGAAACATTTCTTAAGGATGATTTTGTAGTATGTACTGTTAAAAATTCCTTGCTACCTGATTTATACTGGAAACTCTGTGTTCAGTCATTCTACTTCACATTTAATATTTTCTCTAGCACACGACTATAAAGATTCTCCATATCTGGTCTCTAGTTTTTCTTCTGTAACAGAGGTTGTTTGCTTGGGGTTTTTTGTTTGTTTGTATGGGGTTTTTATGGTTGTTGGGGTTTTTTGTATGCTTTGTCTCTATCAGAGATTGCAGATTTTAGGCTAGTAAACCCATTTCTGGAAATCAAGTCTAGAAGCCTTGAGATGTGACAGTTTGAGGTGAAACTGTGAAAAACATTCTGCTTAATGTAGTCATGCAAGTCTTCACAGAATTAAAACAACCTTTCAGGCACACATGCTTGAGTCCTATTAAAACAAAATCCTCATGCCATTTTAAAGAAGCTTTTAATTTCCATTCTTAAGATCTGACTCCTCTTCCCTGGCTTAACAAACTGTTCTAGTTTATCAGTAATTGCTATTGCAATTAGAAGTTCTCCTGATTTGCAAATTTGCATACTTTTAGGGGAATTCTGTTTTGTGTTGTGGCTTTACAATTGTAAAACAGAAGGAAGTTTTCTTTATGTGCATATTCAAAGTATAAAAAATAATTTTTGCTTATGGAAAATGATAAAAAAATTTAAAAATGCATGTTCAATGTTCATCCCATTTGCTACTATAAGTAGTAGAATCTGTTTTAGGTTTATAGTTTGCTGCTTTGACAAAACATTAGATGTCAGTTCTATCCATAGAGTTCTGAATATGGTTTAATATTCCTTGTTTCTTATGAATTAATGGCAACCTAGTGTTTAAATAAAATGATTTCCTGAGATTGTCTCTGACTTCAGCCTTGAAACTCCTTTTTTGAACTAACGTGTCTCAAAAAAGCAACCAAGCAGATGTACGCATCTTGTGGTTTGGGAGCATTCTGTTTTAGTGGCCCCAGTTGTGAATAAGGTAATGAGCAGATGTTTTATGCTACTACTGTAAGTAAAGCATCTGTTTGGAGGTGGTACAGAAGAAGTGTATCAGTGTTTAATGCAGTTTAACTGATTCCTTCCTAAGTTTCATAGATCCATCATCTTCCTTCCTCTGTTGCCTCGTGTTAATTCTGTCTCTTTTGTTATTTTCATTACTCTTTCTTCCTTGGGTATCTATGTAAGAAAATTCTCACCTGCAGAATGTATGTGGATACTTTTATCCTAGCAGTGAGCAGCCTGAGTGGAAAGCAATATTTTAGATGCTTTGACTATGCTAGTAATGTAATCACCCAAATACATTGCTAGATCTTTCAGGTTACCTGCCACGGCTCTTATCCCACCTGCAGCCAAGTATGAGTGCAACCCTGACCCCGAGAGCTGGGGAGCATCTTAGTGTCCTGAGAAGACAAAGGGAGATAGCGATAAAGCAGCGGGGAATGTCAGCACTCCTCTTGTTTGGTGTCTCCTCTTCCAGGAACTTCAGTCTGTAATGGCCCAGTTAGCGCAGGTTTAGTGTAGTGTTACTTTGGAGTGAGGGAACTTTGGATGTGCCTGGGAGATGTGTTTAAAAGGATCCGACTGTAGATCTGATGGTATAAAAAAAATTTAATTTTTGAGGAAATGAGGAAGGAAGGAAGGAAGGCAAGAAGGAAGGAAGAAAGGATGGAAGGAAGAAAGTTCCCACTCTTCTCTGAATCAGATTCCAAAGTCACTGATATTATGTTTCTACTGGAACGATATAGTTAATTGAATGATTTGAAATCATGGCATTAAAACATTTTTACCTCATAGAAGTGGAATGGTTTTGCAATTTAAAGGGCATTTTCCTTTTCAAATTGTAAAGGAAATCAACATGACCTATCAAAAAATTCTATTCTGACAAAAATGCTTTTTAAAATAATTCTTCAGTGGTTTCTATGTATGCAGTGAAATAAACTTTTAATATACCTTTCCTTCTTGTCTGATAAAGCATCTGTTTCACGGAAGTTGCTATGCAAAATAGAGTTCTCACGGAGTGTGGTCCTAGGATGACTGTTTACCTGATGGATTTGGATAATAAAAGCTCTAAATGTTACCTGCTTAGCTTCCTAAATTAGCAAAGATGCATGGATACTGTTATGCAAAACAACTTCAGTGGACCACTTTGTGTTTGGGTTAATCCGTAAGCAGAAGCTGAGGGTCCTTAGTTTAAGGAATCACTTCAGTGGACTCCAAGTGACAGCAAGAAAAGAGCGGAGTAAATAGTAGTTAATGGCATGAGAAGCTTGGAGCCAAGAAGTCCTTTGGAAAAGCAAGGGAAAACAAGCTTCCCAAATAGGGAATATGTTTAATAGATGGAGCTTAGAGGAACAGACTATTCAGTCGCCTACAAATAAAAAGACAGAGAAGGTAATGATAGGCAGATTAGGTGGTGTCAGTGTGGGGTTTAAGGAAACAAAGCCGGAGGAAGGAGAAAATGAATTTTGCAGTGTGGAATAGATGTGCAAATTTACGAAGAACTTGCTTTGTTATGCTGATGATGCAAAGAGAAGACATTTTATTAGCATAAAATTCTTCAAAGAGAATCAACGTGATTTAAATAACCATTAGTCCACTGAGCTCCTATTTATAATCGAAAGAAAGAATCTAATCTAGTTTTATTTCAAAACAAAACGTTTAATGCTTCTTTATTATGTGCGAATTACAAAGCACCCACGTCCTCTTCCTCTGTAAAATGCACAGTGCAGGCTCATTTCACCAGAATTAAAAACATACTGCAGATTACATGTATTCCTTACAAACATCTGCATGGAAGAATGATACTTTACCGAGGATTGGTGTTGTGACAGACTTTTGATTAGCTATGTAGTCTTGAAGGGCACCTGTTATGATGACTTGTGGCTAGCCTTTCATTTGTTGAAAGAAGTATGGTCAGGTTTCCCATATTGCTTGTATCTTAAGCCAAACCTGTAAGAACTTGGTTCTGACTCTGAAGGAAGCAAAACTTGATAATCTTGGCTAAACTTTGCTCTGGATTTTTATTCATTGCCTAAAAGCAGAATTTGAGGTATGAAAATTGGAATCTAACCAGAATGATAAAACCAAAGCTTATCCTTCTAAAGCAAAATTTCAGCATAAAACTGGCTAAGAAATCTAAAATAATTGCCATGTCAACAGTTATTATATAGCAAACATAATACACCGTGGTCAACTAAAACTTACAGTTTTGAGCATCTACATATTAAGAGAACAACCTTCTATTTCTGAAATTAAGTTGTGATTGTTTTTATGATCTCTCATCTTTTAACTTGTGTATATCCATCACTGTTAAAGTATTTCAGTTTAAGAGATTAATTTTTATCAGACAGGCAGGTCTGATAAAAATTGGAATTTGATTCCATTTTCAGCAGTTCCTGGCTTCTGGAAAATGAGTGCTTGGCAGTAGTGTTAATTGAAATCCTCAGTCATAAACAACACTGGAATTTTAGATATATCAGACCCCTAGTTTAAAAAGCAATGTGCTTTTGGAAATGATGGAAAATACAGTTCAACAACCACTGGGACATGCTTAATTTTAGTGAAAGATTCTCATTGCTATGTTATCTTTCAGCATAAACTAATGTTGAAATTCTAGAAGATATTATATCTTTAGAAAAAATGAAGTTCAATTCCTTCATTACAGGACACAATGCAGAGCATAAGCAGCTCCAATTAAGATGTCAATTGTTATTTAAAGGTCTTTAACATGTTTAGAGGTTGCATTTTATTTTTTTCTAGCACATTTTTTCTTATTAAAAAAAAAATCTAACAGATTGTTGTAGCTTGCTTTGTTTAAATCGGTTTTCATGGAATTTTGCACAGTATTTCATAATCAAAAGGTATAGTAAAGCTTGGGCAGAATTCTGAGCATGAGAAGGGGGAAACATAAGGAGATGTCAGAGTCACAAGGAGCAGAGCAGCAGAAAATTGGGGATATTTTAGTTGTGTTAGTCTACTTCTATTCCTGGTCTGATAATGAAAAAAAAGATGATTTCTTTAAGTCTGTCTTCTAAGTAGTGAGGATGTATAGGGAGAAGTAGCAGGAGAGTTAACATGTGGGTTGGAGATAAACTGAAGTGGTAGAAGTAGGTAAAAGGAGAAAAGACCATTGAGGAGAGGTTATATTTCTGTTTCATGACTGTGGCCCTGATCAACAGTTTTCACCCTCCCAGATGTCTATTAGAAAGCAACTGGATTTACTTGGGTTTTGTTAGTCACATTCTTATCTCTGAGACCAAGATTAAGTTTTGTGTTTGTGACAGATTAGGTAAGGCAGAAAGGATATTTTCCCTTCCCAGTTGAATATCTGCTTTGCCTGGAGGGAATTTAGATAAAGGTTCTGACAACTTAGAAGTCAAAAATAATGTAGTCAAATTCATAGAGTTTCATTGTCTATCAGTTTGGAACTGGGAAAGGGTGAAAAAAAGCAGTCATAAGACAGCAGCTATGAATCCCAATTACTGGACACTGAGCTTTTCTATCAGTGCTGTGACCAAGCTGGCCGTGTGCACTGACAGAAACCCATCACAGAACATCACCAGGTCATCATGGGGTAAAGGATGATCCAGTGCCAGGAACGGTCTGGGACCAAGGTGGGAGAGGAATTTATTAGAGGAGCAAGGGTGAACAATCACAGAGAGAGCAGTGATAAATTTTGTCTGATATGCTGCCCAGGGTTTCTAGGGGGGTTAATAAAATTTCAGGTTACTTAAATGATGATTTGTGCATTTTTTATCTTCCCTGATGCAGGCCTGAGGTGGTATGCTTCACTTCCCAAACCCATCAACAGAGAGACTATGTGCAGGACACTTGAGAGCAGTAAGGAAGCATCATGTGCTATTCTATTGCTTTCAGAATTATACTCATAACTACGGGTGTAGGGTTTGGAGCACTGAGAATAACTTAATTTGGATAATGAAAGAAAGATCTTGGTCCCTGCTTTGCAAAATCACCATTTATAATCAAACCTACAAAATAAAGACTGAAAGTGACTCTAGTTGTACATATGCATTATCTAAACAAATGGGATTACATAATTAAAATATAACTTGTGAGGATTTTTTTTAATTTGATTAATGATAGTGATTTTGAGTGGATATACAAAACTAGCTCTTCTCCAAGAACTCTTAAATTTAGGACTGTAATGTTTTTTTCCTGAAAAGAAGCCAAATCGAAACAAATAAAATACTCCCATTTTTTAATGTGTGTGTGTGTGTTTCCCTGCAGTTTTCCTTTCATTTCTCTTTTTCTCCATCACATTCTGTGATGCCCATTTTTCTCCATCACTTTCTGTGGCTGATGAGGGATAGGCAGCCTTTCATTTTTGTTGTGAACTTTTTAGCGGCAGATTGCATTTGTGGGTTAATTTTTGCCATTAGGTGGATGACACATTGAAACACCTTCTAGTTAGCTGAAGCTGAAGTCACTCCACAGTTCAATAACACTTCCTAATTAAATTGCACTTAAGCGACACATCTTAGGCCAACAGTGTGTCCAACAGCATTTAGTAATCTGTCTAGTGGACACCTAAGAGTGTATTTTCCCTGTAAACCTAAGATTTTTATGGAATTTGGCTGTGTGTATTATCTATTTCTCTAAATCATAGAATTTCAGATAGGGTCAAAGATGCTGCTGTTACTTGAAGGACCCTCCAGCTTTGAAATTTAGCCTTTGCTTATCAAAGTCCTTACTTAACCTTGCAAAGTAGTAGCAAGCCTTCCCTGCCCCTTTTCCCCCTTGGCAATACAGCTTTATTTGTGTGAGATACTCCATTCCCCTTCTTTTTTTTTTCTTTTTTTTTTTTCTGTTTCTGTGTGGTTTGGTTGGTTGGTTTGGTTTTTAATATTTGTGGTGATTTTAAGGCCTCCAATTCAAATCAGAGTTCATCACATGGTGAACCACAGTTCACCACATGCTAATTAAAATTGTAGTATGCTTGTTTACCGCATCTGTCATGGTATATAGTGTTGGCTGTTTATGTTCATCTATTTACCTCTGCTAATTCTCTTTGTTTCCTAGAGTTTAGGAAACTCTAGCCGTAGCCCTAATAAGGAAGCTGATTTTAGGAAAAGATGTCAGTATACTTTAAATTTTGGTTATGACCTCTTTCTACAACTATTCCTTGATAAAACCTGTCCACATTTAACAGTAAAGCTAGATTTTAACTAGCCACATTGAAAAAAACCCAAGACTTTGAAAAAGCATTTGATAGATTTCTGCTCCATGCTGATGTTACGGATTATGAGCATAGTTGCAAATTTTGAAATAAGTCAACTAGGTATCTAGGCATATACTTTGCACTCAGTTATTTGTGCAAAAAGGTGAAAAACCTGCATTTTGTAGGAGATGACCACGAGGTAATTCTTCAACTGGAATTTCTTTTATCTGAATTTATGAATATTACAAAGTAATGCAAAATATGACAAGATTACAGAAAGATTGTCATATGGAGAGGAAAAAATATCTCCTGGACATATATGAGAAAAATAATCAAACAATTCTCATGGGGTATTCATTTAAACTCATCAGCGTTACTCAGGATTTTATCCATCTGCAGACCTCGCATCTATGAATGGAGTCAATTTACTTACATAATTCTAGTTGCCCATAAATGCATACTTAAGGACAGTGAATGAATTAAGGTGATAAATCATCCAAAACCCCGTATATGAATACTTTGTGGGGGTTTGGGTCTTCTTTTATAATTCTTATTTCAGTGTGTTTGGGCCGGGGGAAAGGTTGTTTGTTTGAAATAGTAAAATCATGAAGTTGTGATCAGGATATCTTCCATGAAATAAGCGTAGTGCTGCTTTAGCTTGGTTTATAAGGCTCATCTGAGGAATTAGCAGAGGATAAGAGATACTGAGCTGGCTTTGGGAATCTAACATTCTTTTATCAGTGTATATATTCAGGGCTGAAAAAAAGCCAGAAGAAATTTGCATGGAAGGTTAATGCTGTATCACATTTCTAATACATCAATCTCTCAAGTGATTGAAGGAGTGTAGTCATCACTGTTTTTTTATTCTAAGCACTGATGATGACCAAATCTGGAAAACTTTCAAGCAGTGCAGAACTATGACTTCAGAGGTGGTGCATTTCCACGGTAGAGCATTTCTAGGGAATACACGAGTTGGAAGTATTATTTGTGCATGAATACCAAATATATTTTAGTGTAGAAACTAGAGAAATGTACAATGTGGAGTGTTGTGCCCAGACTACTCAAAACTAACTCTAGTGGCCTAACTAGAAAACAATTGTATTCTAGAAGTTTGACTGATTTGAAGGTTTGGTAATTGCTATAAAAGAACTGAGAAATCATAAAGAAGTTACCTTTGATAGACTGGAAGGTGTTTCATTCATGAGACCTTTTTTTTTATAAAAAATGTTCTTCTGGGTGAAGGCGATGCTCTAATGAAATCTTTGGGAAGCTGGGCTGTTCTGAGGCTGATCACTTTGACAGGATATGGACAAGGACATTAATGATATTGCCAATCATACATGATGTAATCATAAACAAAACAGTATTTAAGAAGTGCAAAAAAGTAGCTTAAATACATTGTGGGACTTATGACCACGTTAAATGTAAAAGAATACGCAAGCCAAACAGTTTTTATTATAAAAAGACAAGTTTTTTTGGATTTTGGGAATGTTGTTGGGATCATTCTCAAAAACAAAATATGAATCAACAAGTTGCCATAACCTTTCAGGCCAAGAGGTGTTAGTAGAAGAAGGATTAAAAATAGTTGACATGATTTTGTTTTGTAAGAATAGGTCCTCAACTCTAAGAATTGAGAGCAGAGCAACTTTTCACTGCTGACTTTTGTCTGAACAAAAATTTGACCCCCTGGAATATTTTTAGCATGACAGATCACAAACAACTTTTTGAAAAGTAGCAAATTCTAATTAGACTTGATCTAGTCTGACAACCGAACAATGCTAGATTGGACAGGAGAATAGAGTTTTTGCACAGTTTACTAACCAAAATTAATTGCTCAGACCACAACAAAGTTTCTCTTTCACTTCAAAGTACTTATTTCAACACCTTTTGACTTTCTTTTCTAACAGAGATTGTCTGTTTTATTCTTTGTTATGTCCAGAAATTATTGTTGTGAGATATCCTTGCACTATTTAGTTTTATGCTGTTTTACCAAGTGAAGCAATAAATTTGGAGCTTTGGTGCTGTTTAGGTGCTGTTGATTCTGTGATTTAACAAAAAATAATCTATTTTCATACTTGCCAGAATGTTGCAAGAAGATAAACATGTATTGATATTTTATTCTGAAAGGATCAACAATCCCCATCACATTCGTATTTATCAATAAAATTGGTTATACGGAATTGTTCTTTACTGGCCATCTCAACCGAAGGCACTCTGGCTACACCTTCTGGCAGTTAAATTGCTGCATCTCTTAGTGACTGCTCAATTTTGTTAATTGTTCCTCTGGAACTCCAAAAATGGTCTTGATTTCATTGACCCTATGAGTTCCTGTGTGAGCCACTATCAATTAGAAGGGAAGAGTGAGAATTATGACTTTGTCTAGTTTTTTTATTTTTCTCTTGGTTGCTGTGTGAGTTTGCAAGCTGCAAATGAAGCTCTTGTTTATCAGAGCATTAAGAAGCCTTATTTATACTCACATTAGAAGAGTGAGATTTTGGTACTAGGGTGATAGGGAAGATTTGTGTGCCTGTCTTAACTTCGGTTCATGGAAGTTATATTCTAAATTTGCTTTAGTCTTGGAGTCTTACGAGGAGTAAAATACATCCTCAAGCTTTTTCTTGTGCTATTTCTGGTCAGCTACCCACTGGATTGTTTCCATGGGCTATAGCTGAGGGAAGCTTAGCCTAAGACTGTTAACACTTACTGCTTGGTTTGGTTGCCAAAACACAGTTATCAAGTGCCATTTGAAATCACCTCTAAAGGTGCTAGGAATATCACCATGGGGCTGACAAATATGATGAGAAGCTTATAGGAACACGTGTTTTTCTGTGAGCCGTGTGGGTTCTTGGATGAATCAGAGTGATGATGTGCAGAAACCACTCTGGTGAAAGCATTTCCATGTTTAAAAATAACATACGCAGAAATACTATGTTAATAGGAAACTTGTACATGCAGCTTTCACTTTTAATATAGTATATTCCTCTGGCCTTAATACAGTATTTGCAAGCAGCACAGACAAAGTTAATATATGATGATTGTCCTATATCCTTAGCTAATCTTT
This sequence comes from Cephalopterus ornatus, assembly GCA_013396775.1. Lineage (NCBI taxonomy): Eukaryota > Metazoa > Chordata > Aves > Passeriformes > Cotingidae > Cephalopterus > Cephalopterus ornatus. The sequence continues at coordinate 41,571 of VZRE01003325.1, read as the reverse complement.
ATTGAAACCTTAAAGGACATAACACATGCCAGAATTCAGGTTAATCTTGCATTCTCCTACAAAGTAAAAAATTTCATTTTAGAATATTCAAAAAAAAAAAAACCAGGCAAAAAACTTCATATATTTCCTTCATCCCGCTTTACTCATCATACTGAGGTAAACTTCTGTAGTTATCGCAATCACTATCAACTGAATAAAAATGGCCTTAGCATAATTTTATCTACTTTCTGGTTAATTTGTTTTTCATTAAAAATAAATCTGTTTTCATTTTTACACACATCCACACTGAAAGAGCCCAAAAGAGATGTTTTATCTATGTATCTTAGGTTAAATTCAGCTGCAGTTGCCTGTAGCTATCATCCAATTACTGAGCGGCCCAAGTCAGAAATTTATTGTTGTTTGCTTTGTATGGAAAAAGCATACATTCCATGTGTTGTACACTGTTGGGAGTTCCGGAGATGTTTGTGAAACATGAATGCAGAGATTGTGTTGTTAATTTAAAATCAGTACTGTAGCACCGAATCCTCTTTTCTTATCACCTTTCTTGTAATGTTGAGAACTAAAAATTTCTAAAAAAGAAAGAAGTAATTTTTTTTTTTTAAGAACAGGTGTATTTACGTTTGTTTTTTTTTTTTTATAGCTATGACACTAAAATGACTAAATGACTATACTTGAATTCTGGACAATTATGTGTGTAAGAAGCAACTGACTAAAACTGTGCAGCTTAGTCCATGCTTCTATTATCTCAAATAATTAAAGAAAAATTTCAGCTCAGCATTAACTGACTGTGTTATCAGCTTTCTTTATAGGAGGATGCTTAAAGAAAGTGAAGCAAATGTTAAAATTAATACATGTAGAAAAAAATGTGTTCAATATTGTGTGTGCCGTCAGCTGTAAGTTGCTTGGAGATGGTTTGTATTTCATTTTGGGGGACTATACAAACATTACTAGGAACTGTATCTACTTGTACTATGTAAACTCCCAGATGTTGCTGTTTCAGTGGTCAGAAATATTGAGAATGCACAACAGCTATTATCTCCTGGTATTTTTCTTTATCTCTTTTACAACTAAGGGATCTTAAAAAAAAAAAAAAGATAATTTTTTAATGAGAGCTTATTAATTTATTATTCTGTGCTCATTTTTCTATGGCAGCCATAATTACTTATCTGTGTCACAACAAGGTTGCTGTAAGCTATTTTGTTATTTCCCTCAAAAAATTTTGATATTAACACATACCAAAACTGGCCTATTCTCTTTTGCCTCCTTTACTTCCAACATGAGCACTTTCTTCCCTGGTCCTAGCACTATTTATGTCCATTGTACTATGCCTATAGAATAGACAGCATTGAATGAAACCAGCAAGTGGCTGATTTAAAACAGGAAAGAAAATAGGAGCTGTTTCTTCACAAACCTTTCACGAGGATGCTGTAGATGCTAAAGGTTTGGAAGGGTTGCAAAACTGGTTGTCCAAATGGCTAAAAGAAAAGTACATCAAGGACAAGACCTCCGGCTTAAAAATCATGAGTCAGAGATTGTTGCTCTCTGTTAAAGTATCCAGGGAGGAACTTATGTTGGCCATTGTCAGGTGGGATAGATCGACTTTTAGTCCAAGCTATTATAGACCATAGTCTTCCTAAAACTGTTCTCTGGGCAAGTGCTATTGTGCAAATGTGGGTGCTACAGCAACCAACAGGTACACTTTCAAATTAGATATCCTGTTCACTCAGGTGCCTATGCTCTGAAAAGCGTTTTTTGTTGACAGAAATATCTGGGAGACCCAACAGTGTTTCATGCAGCTCAGCATAAGAGATTAGCCACTTTCTCAGATTTTCTTACAAGCAAGTCAAATTCATGACTGGATGTGTAGATATTGTTAGCTACCACTGTCAACTGTGCAGGATGCTCTTGGCTCTCTTCTCTGACTAGTCCTCCGCAGTCTGGCTCCCTTGTTTTTACACTGGATGAAGGTTAAATTGGAAATGACTGAATGAATTTTCTTGATCATACCTTGAGCACCAAACAGTGTATGTGTTCTTCAGAGGGCAGCATGTGTATCCTCAGTGCAGCTTCTTGTCACAGAGAAATGACCATCCTCATTTTGTTAGTCAGGAACTTCAGAGCAGGCTTTTGGGCTGCATGCCCAGAGTCCTGCACAAAATCTGCGTCAGAGCTGGGATACTTTGTATTGAAGGTGATATAATTTAGGGGTTATATCAATAGTGACGGTGTTCTTGAGAGTTAACACAAATGTACAACCTGGGAGTTAGGTCTGAGTTTAAGCTGATAAGAGCATGAAGCAGCCAGCCCCATGTGCCATGTATTTTGGGAAGATTCTTCCCGTAACTGCTCGAATGATTATTCTGAACAATGTGTTATCATCCATTACTATTCTTATCTCTGCTACCACTTATCCTAAGCCTGAGTCATCTATTGTATCTCAAGTGGATTTTATGAAGTGTTCCATATTTTATATTCTACATGATGGCATTGGCCCATTTTCTATAATCTTTTGTTGGAGTTTCCTGGACTGTAAACCACAGCCAAAACCTTTTCAGGCTGGGAAATCAAATAGAAAGTGACACAATATAAGAAAAAAACAATTATAGTTAATTGGATTTCTTAATCAGAAATGGGGAAAAAAATCACCAAAATAGTACAATTTTTGAGTGGCTCTATTTTAATATAAATTAAAAAAATACAAGTGTTCCCAACACCACTGTAAACTTAATCCACACATTTTTAATGTGAACAGATAATTTGTATATGGATTTCCTGAACCAAGTACATCCTCACTGTGTTTTCTGATTAAAGAAAAATATTGTAAACATTAAGCATAAATCTTACAGTGTTTGAAAAAGAATCCTGGATAGTTATTTTAAAAACACATTATTTTTCTTACTGGAATTATTGTCTTTTTTTTATTGTTGGTAGTAGACTTAATTTTTCTACTTGGAACAATATCATGCGACCCTTACAAAAAATCTGCTTTTCAAGTATTTTGATACACAAGTTCAGGTAGTAGCTTAATTTAGGATGTAAATGATTTCTGTAGCATTCCAACTTCTATTTAAAGTGTTCTTACTATAATTCTTCCCTTTGAAATAGTTTTGGTTCTCCTGTAGTTTGGGTAGAGATAATGTTAAAAATTTGACATCTACTTCTCTACTTGCTGTGTATGCTTTATTTTAAGGCAGGTCTTTGCAACATAAAGTCAAAGCTAAAGTAATCCAGTGGAGATCTGCAGGTGATATTAATCTTGCCACACTATAAATAGGAAGATAACAGGGTCTAGAGGTAAGATAATAGTCTAGGTTTACATTAGTTGGAGGAGTTCTAATGCATAAAATTAGAGAGTTTAGAGAGTGATTCATCTGACCATGTTGCTCTTGTTCCTTCATTTCTACAGGGATGGGAATGCGCCCTGCTGGGAAGCCAATATGGTCCAACATGGTAGTGAGCAGGGACTTACTCTAGCCGTATTTTTCTGTTATCAGCGAAATAGTGAATTAAAACTGCACTTTTTCTAAATTCGGAATTTTCACAACAAAAATGCCTGTATACACAACCTCCCATACATGACTAATCTACTGGACTGACTGAAAATTAAAATTAAAATACACCTTTAGAGGAAGGTTTGGAGTACATCAGAGATTAAACTCCAGCTTACTTGAAACCTGGAAACTCCTACTATAACAGTATTTCTAAAGGATAGTCTCTCTGTACTTCCCCTGAAGTGCACTGAAATTCATTTCCAGTTGCAAATTCCATTACAAACAACCTGCAAAATATGCAATGTGTGGTGACAGTGATATTTACCTCAATGTTAAATTCAGAAACAATCTTTCCAATTGCTGTAGATGTGGGAGAGGAAAAGACAGAACAGGCCTGGCTAAGTTTCAGAGCAACCTGGATGTTTCATGTTCATTTGTTCCTATGGATATGGTCGTTGTTCATTAAATGATTGTTTCCTCCAGTAGATTTTTTGGTATTAGATTTAGAAACATAGCTTCATTGCTCAGTTCTCTCTCTACACACCAGTGAGGAAGAAATGTCCCCAGGTGGAGGAAAAATATCATAATGAATGGTGTTACTTTAAGTCACAATGCCGAAGGAGCATAAAAATAATTTCTCATAAAAGTAATTTTCTTCCTGCTACAAAACCTAGGCTGATTGCCCTGAAAAAGTATGAGAAAACTGACTCAACATCAGATTGAAGAACAATTCTTGGCTTTTTGTTTTGTTTTTGTGTTTTTAGTCAGACATCTAGGACAAAAGCAGAAGACAAAATTCAGAACTATGGTTTGTTGGTGACTAAAGTTGTTGCTTTTATATAATTAAAATATCTATGCCTCACATATTTAGTATGTAAGTACAGCATTAAAATATCTGAGTCTGGAGGATTCAGCTGGTGTAATTCAGTGTAGTTCTGGGCAGTAATATTGGTCCAGATCTATCGTTTGAGATCTTGTAGCACTGAAAAAGGACTGCTCATTTCAAAGCTGTGATACTCACCAGAGTTAATGGAAAAGGTAATCCATTTCTAAACAAAATGAGGAGGAAAGGTGCCTTTCAACAGAGGGAGCAAGGAGAAGTGTGTTCTGTTGAAAACGAACAAACACAAAAGCAAATAATAAATTGAAAACATTTTCATTTCTTTGTGAGAATAGGAACAGAAAACTGTTAACAAGATCTAAAGTTCTGGAAAGAAGCAAAGACACATGCCTGCATGGAAAACAATAATGATGTAATTGATCAGATATGTGGATATTTTAGAAAAAATAGTACCTCCACAGACTTGTTATTTCTAGAAATGCTCTCAAAGATGTGGTTCGCACAAAAAGACAAACCACTGTAGCTTGTTGGTAATACTATCCTTGCAAATGGAATATGGAGTGATTTCACTTTTGTGCTGATGCAGAACCCTCATCTCATTTTTAAGGATGAGTTCCAGCACCTCAGCTACTGTGGAAACAGGTGGTTTGGCCTCCTGTGGGTTAACCTTGGCTAGATGCCAGGTGCCCATCAAGCCACTCTATCACTCCCCTTCCCAGCCGGACAGGGGAGAGAGAATAAGATGGAAAATGATTAGTAGGTTGAGATAAGGCAATTTACTAAAGCAAAAAAAAGCAAAAGCTTGTGTGTGCACAAGTGAAGTGGAAAATAACAAGGTTTATTCTCTACTTCCGACAGTAAGTGATGTCCGGGCACGTCCCGGGAAACAGGGTCTCAGCAACACGTAATGATTTCTCAGCAGGCAGCTATTGGAAACAACAAACACCCCCGCTTCCTTGTCCATTCCTTAGCTTTTACATCTGAGCTGAAGTCATACGGTATGGAATATCCCTTTGGTCAGTTTGGGTCAGCTGGGCTACTTGTGTTCCCTCCCAGGATCTTGTCCTCGATTGAGGAAGGAACGTCACAGTGCTGGTGCTGTGCTCAGCAGTAGCCAAAAAACCAGTGTGTTATCAACACCCTTCTAGCTACCAATGCAAAGCACAGCACTGTGAGGGCTACTGTGGAGAAATGAATTCCAGCTCAGCCAGACCCAATACACCTCCTGTGGACACAGAATCACTGAATAATTGAGGCTGGAAGTGACTTCTGGGGATCATCTGGTCAAACTTCCCCTGCCCAGGACAACATGTGGGCAACCTGTTCCAGTGCCCAGTCACCCTCACAGTAAAAAAAGTGCTTACTGCTCAGCTAGATTTTCCTGTGTTTTGATTTGTGTCTACTGCCTCTGGTTCTGTCACTGGGCATCACAAAGAAGAGCCTGGCTTCATTCTCTTTGTACCTTCCCTTCAGGTATTTATACACATTAATGAAACCGTCCCTGAGACGTCTGTTCTTCAGGCTGAACAGTCCCAGCTCCCTCAGTCTACCCTCACTGAAGAGATGGCCCAGGCCCTTCAAGGCCTTGGTGGTCTTTGTACGCTTGCATCTCTCTTGTACTGGTGAGCCCAGACCTGGACTCAGTCCCATGCATTTTCCTCTCACAGAAAAATTTAGTAAAAGGTGAAAAATTCATAGTTTCCAGAAAGAAAACAGAGCACTCAGAGACTCTGTGGAGTCTTTGCGTGGGAGGTCTCTGCTCTCTTCTCTAATGGACCAAGCTACCACACTGTTCACAGTGAGAAACACAGGCATTTCACTTCAGCTTTCAAAATAATTCGTCTTAATTGTTTGTAGAGCCTATATGCCTAGTGTAAGTCTTCTGAACCACCTTGCCAGTCTTGGGGAATCTGGATTACCCTGACAGCTCTATTAAGCCCTACAGAGCCTAAGTGGAGGACAAAGAGAAGGTAACACTGCTTTAAAATTTTGTCAGTGACTGAAATATTGTGTATCATTTCCATATTCAAGAAAAATTAAATCATGCTAGAAGAAGTGCAAATATAGTGGGTTGGTTCAGGGTGGAAAACAGAGGACCTCTCAGGCAGAGGGGAACCTGGAAGACATGATTCTTTTTCTTAATGAAATGAGAGCTGAGAGGAGATAATACTTCTGATAGTAAATGTGAGGTGAGGGGAAGAAATATTTACATGGCTGTCATGTAAGTTCAGTAAAGACATATAGACTGTCAATGAGTAAATTAGGACTAGAAATGAGATTTTTCTCCAATAAGGGAAGAGATTATTTGTAAAAAAAAAAAAGTTAGGAAACCCAGGTTGCTTGAAGATGGAAGGTGCTGCATTTATAGAAAATAAATAACAATCTTGCTTCCCATGGTTGGATAGGAAAAGACTAAATTATGTAGGAATATCTTTCACTTTCATGTTCTTATCACTATTTTTCATCATCTTTTTAATGCTTCAAATCTTCTCTTGAACTCATCGGACATATTTTTTTCACAGCCTAGCAAGTCACAGAAGTGAATTTTGCATAATTTTATTGTTGATTGATAGTATTTCATTCTCTGAATATATCCGTTTACTTAGATTGGATAGTAAGAATACAGGTATCACATTCTTGGCCAAAATTAAGTAACAACCTGTGATTTTTCATTTGCTGCTTTAATTTTCTCCCTTACGTAGGGAAAGGAAGGAGAGAACCTAAAAATTTCCCTTCAGCTTTATGCATAAATTTTGGTTTCTAATGAAAGCAGCTTTGTCTTCCGTTGATTCACTTGATTTACATGAGGCCAAAGTTTTCGAGATGTTTTAGAAATGTGCTTCCACTGAAGATTAAATGTATTCATTTGATCTCAATGATACTTATGTAGTTCAGAATTGATAATCAAAGTCTTTTGTGTACTGCTTTGTGGTCTATTATGATTTCTGTACTGGAGCTCAGAAGCCAACATATTTCTGAATATAATTTTTACTTGGCTAATTTACAAAAACAGAGATTTTCTGGAAAGCTGATAAAATCCATATCTGCTTACTTAGGGTGGAGGACCTTTCTCAAAGACTTCTATCTCTTCAAAAGGGCTTTTTCTTCCTCTTAAAGATTTTCATGTCAACAGAGGCCAATAACCCCTAGATCTTTTTGTGATTGAAAGGATGTTTGTTTTTGGAAAACTGTACCCCCAACCACTGCTGTTCAAATTTCCGGACATCCAGGTTCCTGTTTTTTTCAGGTTGTGGTGCCCCAGAGTCACACTGTGCCTTTTCTTTTGATGAAATATTGTGAGAAATAGAAGTGTTGCATATATCAAGCCATCTGTGAGAGGGAGAAAAAAAGCATTCTTGAGGCATTTTTGTTACGAGTAAGGAGATGTTTTTTCAAGAAGAATAGCCATGGACTAACTGAGGTATTGGCATGCAGAAAGCAGGCCATACCTTCTCTCTTCATTGCAGTTGACTGAAAAAAGACACAAGTAGGTTAGTCATGGGCTTTCCAAATTCCTGTATGTTGTTTCCAGATTTGCATTGCTACAGTCATACTGAAATTTGTACTCAGATTGTATAGGAGTATAAACATGTAAGAAAAGAGGAGACAATTAAAACAGTTTGAACTCATAGAATCATAGCATCATATAATCATTTATGTTGGAAAAGACCCTTAAGATCATGGAGTACAACCATAAAACATTTAAAATTATTAAACAATATAAAACTCAGGAGCCTGGGTTGCTGTAGCTGAAAGAAGAGAGGACTGCATAGTAATGAACTTAAGTAGAGGAACATGATAAACTCTGTGTTAGCTAACTAGATTCAGTCTAGTAGTTGCATACACTTTTTCAGTCATGGTGACTCCAAATGTTTGTTACGGTATCTAATTTTTCTTTTAACAGCAGATCCTACCTGTGAGAAGAAAAATATTATGGTGATTTCTGTGGAAGCAGGTTCCTTATAAACGATCAGTTTCACACTCACCAGAAGCTGAGTGTGAAGCTACATGGAGCAGTATCACCAATCTTTTCTCACCTTAGTTTAAAGTGAATAATCCTACCTCTTGAGGCATCTCTGGGACTGGCTCAAGTAGATTGAAATAGCTTCCTGGCACAAAACAGTTCATTTTTTGTGGGTGTGAGTGAGAGGGATGAGAAAGGGAAATGAAGTTTTCTGAAAGTTTAGCAAATTGGATTGTCCCTGTGAATGCAGTGGGGGCTGGAGTGAGCTCAAAATAAGGACAGAGTCCAAAGTCAGAAATTGAACTGTTAATGGAAAGTGTGGGTAGTTGTTTAATTTATAATGGAATATTAAATCAGCTCAAATTGTAATTTATAGCTTCAGCTGGAAAAACAGGATGCACTCAGCAAACTGACATGCCTGAATTATTCTAATTCTATTTGTCCCAGGGCTTTTGTTTCATGAAACAACGCCAGGGCAGTAATCACTGTTTTGCCATTCAGACCTTGATATCCAGCTTGCACCACAGTTACTCAAACTACAATCAAATTACCCGTGTTTCAGACTGTGTGGTTCTTCTCTTGCAGCTCCATTACCATTTGATGGTTTATCATTCGAAATTGCCTTACACATTTTTGTTTCTGTCATAGCTATTTTACAGGATGAACAAAGATTTTCAGTGTATTTTTATAATGCTCAGTTACACTTAGAGCATATGCTGAGTAAATACTAAATCATCTGTAATGCTATTAATATGTGCCAACAGATAGAATTACACAGCAAAGTTTATTTTTCCTTAATCTTGGCAATGTCAAGACAGATGGCTCAAGTTTAACTGATGAGTGAACAGAGGAAAGTAACACCTTTACATGTATAGCCATACACTTGTATTTTCTTGTCTTTCGGATTCTATTTGAGGGGTAAAAGGGAACCTAGTATTCTTTATTAAGTGTATAGGGAGTTGATGAAAGCCCAAAAAAGAAACTTTAATGATCTATGAACTCTAATCTTTTTGCAACTAGTATGTTAAAGAGTGAGCTTTGTATTTATCTTTTGAAAGCAGAAGGATTTCATCACTACCTTAAGGAGATAAAATGCAGCCTGAACAAGATGTTATTACTGAAGAGCAGATCAGTTTATCAGCCACAATGCAAAAGTATCACAGAAGGACAACGACAGACACCTAGTCAGAATATGATATTTTATGTATAAACAACAGAAGAAGCCCAGGCAATAAACAGTTTAATTGAACACATTCGTTATAGTGATAATACTCAAGTTCAGGTTCCCGTTTCCCTTTAGTCGTTGGGATGTAGCAGTTTGGAGGGCTTAACAGCTCCCTTTGCTGGCCACAAGCAAGAAGTGCAATTTGTGTGCACAATCCCGGTTCCGTTTGCCGTATCAGGTTTTAATTAGCTTCACAGGCAATATGTCCTGGTTCCTGCTTTCAGTTATGGTATAGAAAGTCTTTTCAACAGTTCACCAGCTTCAAGGAAAAGTATAAACAGAGCACCAAAACAAAAAAGGATGCAAATTAAACTAGTATAAATATACTAAATGAAGATTTAAACAAAACATGGTTTGATACAAACTTTAAACAGAAATATATCAGACATATAAAATCAAACAAATATTCTGTATAAAATAGTCAAAATAAGAATGACTGAAAAAGGTAGTATTTCTAACAGATACCACAACACAAAAAGCTGGCCCATACCTTACCCCTTTACCAGGAACCTTAACCAGACCCAGAACATTCACGTAAAGCCTTTCCAGAATCCCAAATCTTAAATCATAAACCTCAAAGGTGAGCTCAATACCCAGCCCGGGCCTGAATGCAAGCCCCTAAGCAGAAATCCTAATGAGATGCTTGAAGCCTTAGTCACTCTTAGTCACCAAGTTCTTCAGACCTGTGGTGGTTTGACCCTGGCCAGATTTCAAATACCCACTGAAGTCACTCTCTCACTCCCCTCTGCAGTTGGACAAGGGAGAGAGAGAAAAAAAAAAAACAGCTAAGGATTCTCAAGTGAAGGTAAGAGCTGGGAGAAGTTACTTTCTAATTGGCAAAACAGACTCAACGCGGGGTAAAACTTAATTTATTACTAACAGGATAAAAGCTAAAGAGTGCGAAATAAAACAGTCTTAAAACACCTTCACGCCCCACCCCTCCTTCCTTCCATGCTCTCTCTCCTCTCCCCTCAGCAGTGCAGGGAGACAGGAAAGGGTGGTTAGAGTCAGTTCTTGTTTCCCGTGGGGTGCAGTCTAGTTTCTACACCCTGATGGTCCGCCATGGGCTGCAAGGGGACAATTTGCTTCACCATGGTCTTCACTATGAGCTACAGGGGGGCCACATCTCTGAGTCCTTCCCCTGCTTCCATGGAGTCCCTCCCACGGGAGACAGTCCTTGATGGACGTCTCCAATGTAAGTCCATCCCTCGGGCAGCAGTTCTTCTCGATCTGCTGTCCTGTGGGTTACTCTTCCATGCGGTGCAGTCAGGTTTTCTGCACCCCGATGGTCTTCCATGGGCTGCAGTGGGACAGCCTGCTTCACCATGGTCTTCACCACAGTCTTCACCATGGGCTATAGGGGGGGCCTCAGCTCTGAGTCCTTCCCCTGTTCCCATGGGGTCCCTCACAGGGCCACAAGTCCTACCCAGGAGAAACTTGCTCCAGCGTGCGTTTCTTTCTCCACAGGCCACAGGTCTCCTGCAGGACTCTGCTCCATCCTCGGGCCTCCCACAGAATCACAGCCTCCTTCATGCATTCGCTTGTTCCAGCATGGGCTTCTCCACGGCTGCAGGGGTGTCTCTGCACCCTCCACGGGCTGCAGGGGCCTCAGCTCTAAGTCCTTCCTCTACTTCTGGGGGAGAGGGGGGACCCTCTCCCCCTCCTGCTGCACTGACCTTGGTGCCTACATTGTTGATCTCGTGTTCTCCTCCGCTCTTCCCAGGCTGGAATTTTTTCTGCGCAACAAGCTCCTCTGTTCTTAAATATGTTATCACAGAAGCATTACACTGCTAATTGGCTCAGCCTCCTTCTGTTGCTGTCCAGTCTGACATTTGGCTCTAGCCCTTGCTCAGGCTACTCTTTTTCTCCAGCAGTTAGAGTGCAATTTTTTGGCATTTTTCCTGCTCTTCTGTCCTTCTTCTTTGTTATTTCCCTCTGTGTCTTCTGCTCTTAAATCATTGTGTCTTTCCTTGTCCCTTTGCCTCATCATTTACTATCTAACATTTCTTTACAGAGGCTCCAGAAATTCCTCTGATTCTAACATAGAGTGCACACATTTTGTCTGCTGTGGGCTGGCATGAGCTGTGTCTGGCACAGGGCAGTTCGTGACCTCCTCCCATACAGATCATCCCTGCAAGCCCTCATGAAATAAAAACCAAATCCCAAACCCTCTGCCCTACCAAAGACCCTTATGAAGTCAGGGGAGCAAGCAGGTCATGGGATAGGCGAGGGAGATGCACGTTAGAGGGCAAGTGCTTTGTTGTTGATCGTGAGACCTGCTCTGTTTCAGTAGCTGATTGTCCGTGAGATGGAGGCTGGGCAGGAGGGAGCTCAGCCAGTACAGCAGTGGGAAGAAATGGTGATGTGTGTGGAACAGAGTTGGAGGCATCACCTTCGCTAGGTCCTCACACTAGGGCCAAGCACAGTCCCACAGTGCTAGCAAAGCCATCAACCCTATCTCCAATTCTTAGCCCAGTGCCTTTTTCTAATCCATAACCTCAAAACATAAATCCAAATCCTCAAACTTAACATCTTCCTCTATTCCTCAGCCTAGGTTGTTCTTGTGCCATCATGTGCAACCATTAACACAGAATTTTTCATTATACTTATTATAAATATTTTTGAAAATTTTTCTAGGGAGAAAATATCTCTCGAGTTCAGAGACAGAAGTGAGATATGATTCAAGTGATACTACCTGTGGCTTGTATATAATTCCAAGTCAAAAAAAACTATTTTACGTAAAATCTTTCTCAAGATGCAGAAAGCTGTTAAAATCATATAATAAAAGTTAACCAAAGTTTTATGAGGTTTTTTTTGAGGAAAAAATTTCCCCAAAGTGTCATAGAGGACTGAAAAATCAAGAAACTGATTCTGTATCAATCCATCACACTATTATAAACTAGGAAGACATAAAGATGTATAAAAGCATCAGAATAGTAAAAAATTGTTCCTTTCCAGTTGTATCAAGTTCTTTGATTGCAAAGCACTCATTCTTTCACTGGGTTGTCATTTTAGAAGTAGGTGGATTTGGGTTTGTGATTGGAATTGTGAATCACAAGTTCTACTGTAACAGGAGGCTGATGCCTCTTCATTCTATGCTTTGTGAAAGAGAAATCCAGAAGGGGCTATCAGATAACTGTGAATCAAGAAGGCCCTCTGAGAGATATATTGCTTCTCCCTCCTTAACTCTTTGGCATATATCCATTCTTTTTGCCATTGTTTTAGGCAGGATACTGGTCTAGAGGGACATTTGACATGAACTATTGCTAACATTTATCTTCTCCTATGACCTTTTGAAGTGGATATATAAGGGATTTTATAGTCCCCTTTCTGTCAAATTTCAAGCAGTTTGTGGTATGCCAAACACCTTTTCTACTCACAGACTTCCTTCCAGGGCTGATATAAATCTTTCAGGATCATATTATGGTTTGAAAATTAGTCTGAGAGCTTTTGACTGAAAACTTGAAATACAAAATACTGGCTAGTAATCAATTTACATATGCCTTAGTAGCTGACATTTCAAATTGTGCAATACGTATGGACTCATAACCTAAAGCTAAACAACAGATTTTGAAAGTGTCTAAATATTACAGCTTCTTCACACTCCCCTTACTTAAACCAAATTGGACTCTTTTCCCTTTCCTTACTGAGGTAACTTCAGACCACTCAATCTTCATGTATTCCAATATAACCACTAATCATGCTTCTTTTTTTGGTCAAAGTTCTGTGTATTGCCTTCTCACTCAGTTTTTCTGGTGGCTAAAGGTTTCATCTTTAAATGCTTCTATATATCTGAAGTGAAAGCTGGAGGCAAACGAGAACACTTAAGAGTGTCCAGGTGGCACTGAATGAAACATGCCCAGATGTCTACACTTCGTGCACTCACCTAGCATTCTCTCTCTAGTCACTGAGGACCTGCTATCACTGGTTCAGTTCATTTTAGCTGAGGTGTCCACATTCAAGGCCACCAAATATTTTGTCTTCCCAGCTGATCACCAAACTTTGTGGATATATCAGGCGTACAAAAATCAGAGTTTGCTTTTATATCTACCAGATGTCATTTACATAAGGAGACCCATAGCATGCCCCATATGCCCTGTGACTACCTAACAGGTAAAAAATTTATTGTCTTTTGGTTTTCCTCTTATTTTGGCAACCCCTTTGTTTTACAAAGTGTATTTTATGTTTTTGAAAATGAGAAAATCCAGGGAGAGGCTTTAGCTATTGAGTACAAGTATTAAGTTCAATGCTTGTGAATTCAGGATATGGATATGTGTTTAGGCAACTATAGAATTCTATGTTAGTGAATTTTGCCCTTGAGCTTTTCCTGAGTTGGCTCATGACAGCCTGCAGTGAGATCAGCTTAGGTTGGTGTTAATACAAGCTGATCTCCTTAGGTTCCTTTCATAGCAACTGAAGACAAATAAGCTTCTTCAGGCCTACCTTGGCGGCAGATTTAGAGTAAGATAAATCACCTGTGGAAGTAATTATTTTTTCTTGATGACTGAAAAGGGAACGGAGGATAATACGGTCAGATTAACTGTGAGACACCTTAGTTGGATCTGAGGAACATTTATATTGCTTTTAAGTTTTCTCTGCTTATGCCATTTATCAGGTTATTGAGCTAAGGGACAGATGTTTCTGACTGAGCACCCTAACCATAAAGGGTGTTGTGCATTCTGTGTTAAGGAGGTGGTGATTAATTCATCGAGAATATTGTAATTGGTAGGATGTTTATTATTTTCCTTATTTTAAATCAGCTAGCAGCTGTTAGTTTATGGCTTGCCTACCACTGGCATATCCTGTCTGCAACTCTTTTCAATACTTCAGTGTTCTGTTGGCTTGTGATCATGCACATGGGGCACACACTGTCCTGCAGTCCTGCAGACTGTGTTCAATTTTCTTGTGTGTTATTCCATTTTCTTGATGTTATTAACACTATATTTTGGCTAAATCTTTTTTTTTAATAGTGTATAAATCCTGGAGCAGCGCCTTCCTTTCAAACGCAATTGTTTTGGAACTGATCGTTGTGCCACTAGATGGCAATATTAGGTAAACCACAATTTTATGTTTCTTACGCAAACCCTACCCTAAAGGCAGATCTCTATCAAGACAAAAGGAAACATGTTTCAAGAAAAATATTGCTTTATTTCCACACAGCATGTACTGCCGGAGAACTGTCTTGTCATAGGATGGCGCTTAAGCATAAGATATTCACTTTTCCTTGTGGAAGTGGAATTCCTTGTAATCACGTTTTATTAGGTGCAAATTATCTTTCTGTGTTTTATCTTTTCTTTCTTACTTGTAAGTTATGTTTTTTGTGTTACTGTTTTCAACCTCTTCATATGTGGAGCAAGCTCTGGTATTCAACTTGCTTAATTTTTGTTTATTCTGGGTTTGATCTCTGTTTCCATTTTATACATGAATTAAATCCTGCAGAAGAAAGTCAATTGCCCAGTGTGGTCTGATGGTTGTTGGTCTTTGAAAGGAATTTATGGAATTGTGGAAGAAGACACAAATAGCCTTTGTAAATGGTCTGTTTGTGTTATCCCGTAGATAGTAGTTCAATAGTGTTATTTATCTGGTACTATTTTAGCTGTTTGGTTTTGGTTTTCTTTTTTTTTATTTGGTTTGAAATGTTACAGTTTAACATGTCTTAACAAGTGAGGAGGTTTCATTATTTAGGTTTCATTGTTGTTCTCTCATCTTGATCTAGTTTTTGTAGAAATATATATAAATACTTCTTTTTTTCTTGGGTTCTTTTTTGGTGTGTTTTATTTTGGGGTTCTTTGTTTTGGTTTGGTTTGGTTTTTTGTTTTGTGTTTTTTTTAAAATTTGTTTTTAAATAAATTGCATTCTCCATCTGATTCTCCTGCCTGTCCTTTCTCACAGGCTTCTGCCTGCCAAAACCTTGACTCCTGAATACTAGACAATTTACCAAGAATCCCCTCAGGCTCTTCAGCTCTTTATAGATGGCTTCTTCTATGTGTATATATACAGGCAGAGCTAAGGTAAAAGATAAGCAGGGAAATGGCTCCATGAAGAAGGAAAGGAGATGAGCAGAAGAGAGCTTTGAAGTGTACACGCTTGAGCTGGTAGCAGTTAGGGGACATTTAAGAAGGCTGGAGAGCCATCAGAAAGTAATGATTAGGTCCTAAAATGAATCATCAGTCCTCAGGGGAGTATTCAAAAGGGATTAGGGAACATCAAAGAGGGCAATAAAGTGAAAGGAAGAAACAGAAATGCAGGGACCTAACCAAGAAAGTAAGCATTAGCTATGTGGGACACTGTAAAGCTTGTGAAGAGCCCTAGACTGTTCAAGCACCAGGCCCTACTTCTAGAGTGCTTGTAAAATCAATGAGACCAGTATGAAAACTGAAAGTTTATCTGTCATAACAGGGCATGCAAGAGCAAAAACATCAGCACTTTTCTTTGGTGTATTCAAAAAAAGGCTCCTGGGTAAGAGAACCTGTTTGCCCTCAAACTGAGGGTGATATGGAGGAAAAATCATGTATAGCAACTCTTCCTTCTGACTCCACCACTGATGTGTCGTATGGTCTTCATTGCTACTGCTCTGGACTTCTGCATCCTTGCTTATGTCTGGAAAATTTAAAGCTATGAATTCTTAGGGGTCATTTCAATTTTCTTAATGCATCTCAATTTTCTTGTCTTACATGTGGACTCCTTACATAGGAATGCTTCATAAGTAATGGATACTGACAATAAACAAGATTGGTCAAAGGATGTGTTCTTCAGATGGGAATTCTAAACACTCCCCAAACCCCTCCTCCCCAGCCCGTACATTTTCTTTAGGGAATAACTTTTTGCTGCAGTAAAAATACTGTAGAAAAAAATGTCTCTTAATGACATTTCTAAAGGGTAAAGAATAAATGGATCATTTCCCCTCTCACTTTGTCTCAATAGTGTAAAAATATTTACCTTGGTTAGATATTTCATTTAAATAATGACAAATTCTTTTAGGTCCATAATTTATTTTATTCTATTTTTTATACTCTATCATGCAGTGAAATATATTTTTGTATGATCTGTTTAGTATTTCAACTGATAGCTTTTCAAATCTTCTCAAAACCAGAACTGATACAAAATAAAAAAATCTCAATGTTTCTAAACGAAAAAAAAGACTGCAAAAAAACCCCCAACCTTTTAATTCCAGCATAAAAAAATAAAAGGAGAAATTTTATTTCTACCTAGAGACCACTTTGGAAACTTTTATTATCATAGATTAGAATACATACTTGACATATTCTTCTGTTTTCAATTATTCCCTTTATTTACATTGAATTTAAACCTTCCACGAATGTCCCTTATATAACATGAAATCATTATCAGCCTAGATAAGAAAGTAAAATGTCAGCTGTGGTAGAAGTGCAAAATTAGCCAGTGGTGACGGTGGAAATGTTGTTGCAAATCACTATTAGCATACGAGATTAAAATTGAAATGAGGTATAATACCACATCATAAATTACTAGAGCGCATGGAGATTATGATTCCACCTATTCTACAGTTAAAAATCCCTTCATGGAGAGGTGTTCTTTTAAAACTGAGTTATAGCTAGGCCTGTTGTTAAAATACACCTGAAATCAGCTGCATCTGCAAAGCTGAGGGGTTTGAAAAGTACCAGCCACTGAAACTGGAAACCTTGGTCTTGCCATTGTCAGACTCTAGCGAGGACCCGTAGCCTGAGTGAGATAATTCTGCAAGGCTATCTGCTGTGTTATTCCTGCATTAATTGCAAACCAGAATAGTCACGACAGTTACAGATTTGGAAAAAATATACAAGATACAAAGAAACCTTTGACAACAGGATTGTCTATTTCTCTAACTTGTTGGCTTTGTCAGTCTTGCATTGTTATCTTTTCTTCCTGGACTTTTCTTGAATATTGTTGGCTTTATTTCACAAGTACTGATGAAGCAAAGCACTGAATCCTTCAGTCATCTGTAATTAAGAGCAGCCATTGATACCCAGTCTGCTTTTTTTCCTACAAGGCCCTGGGGCAAAGGAAGTTTTATTCCAGCAAGCAATGGGTGAACCCATGGTGAGCACAGTTGTGAGTTGTGGACACCTGAACTGTGGGTTACAGTGTCAGCTGCAGAGCTGTGATTTGCTCTGGAAAAGATCTATGATGTGCCTGTGCTAGATAATATGCTGTCAGGGGCAACGCAGAGAGCTTTGTAATTTTTTGGTGAAATATTATTTTATTTATTTTTTTTTTACATTTTCTCTAAAAGACAATTGGACAACTTTTCACCTGGGATAAAGAAATATGACATCCCTCATATGATCTTATCACATGTTCATTTGCTGAACTACTGCAATTTAGTTAACTTCTTAAAATTTGGCCTGATCATGTATGATAATCATAGCTGGTGTCAGCTTAGTATGTACATAAAAAGTGTGTTGGTTTCATATAGTGACTGAACATGTTGAATATGCTTCATTGTAGAATTCATGAAAATACTGAAAGACTAACTCTGCCAACAAACTAATATTATATTCAGTAAGTGGTCTGAGCTGAGAAGTAAATCAAGATTTGTTTCATTGTTTTGTTTTTCGTTAGAGAACCTGTCCTTTTTCTCAGTATTTTTTTATCTTACCTCTTGGCGTATAAATTTTTTCAAAGTCAAGAAACAGTACCTGTCATGACTCTATTTTGCACTGAGGAGTGTGAGACAGAGGGAGGTAATATAAGTAAAAGTAAGAGGCCCTGATTTGCTGGTAGCATACATGTCTCACGAGTTACACAAGAAAGACTGAGGCGTTATCATCCCTCTTTGAATTTCTACGTCCACCAATCCTGACACCTTTTTAAAAACAGTGGCTCAGTTACTGCTTACTCTCTTTGATCATCTGCACCTCCAGGTGCATACACCAAGTCTGGTGAGCTCAGACAGTGCATTTGCTCTTTGTTCACCTTCAAATTGCCATTTTGCACTAGAGATTATCTATTTTTACATGCTTTGTATTGCTCTTGTGGGAGATTTCCAGGTCTTCCAAGTCTTTTAGGTGGCCTCTAATTTGAGAAATCATATTGGGCTAGTAGGTTAGGACATTTGAAACTCTGTACTACCCCAGTCTGATGCTGCTGCTTCTCTAATCAACAGTATATTACTACAGCAGAGGCCAGAAACTATAAGTAAATGTGAAAAAAATATTACTCTGTTGCCCACTATTTTGAACTCTCACAATGCTTTTACAAAGCCTAGCTTTTGTGGGAGGAATAATGCCTGTTGGAAAACAGTTTTAAAAAATAATTCAGCAATCAATGCCCTATTCTAATACTTATTTTAATAGAAAATCTCTCATATAGATTTTTCTTTATTTCTTTGACCTTAAAGTTCCTATGAAACCAGATATAACCAACTAAACAAACAGAAAACTCTGTTTTGGAATGAATCTTCCAAGCAGAAATAAAATTTTGTTGAGGTTTGAGTTATATTTCTGAATTAGAAAAAAAAACAAACAAAAAAAAGATATTTCCTTGTCTCATTCATAGGAAAGCTCATACATGAACTGATTTCCACCATTTCCAACACACTGAAGCACATCCTACCCCAGAAGCATGCAATTGTGAAAACAGAAGGTATGGGAAGTGAAGGATGGTATTTACAGCAGTGTGACTGTGTTTTATTACTGCAAATCCATCAGCACATCGTGTTCAGACTGCAAGCAGCCCATTAATAAAGATGCTTGATGCAATTAAAATGTGAGTACAAGTTGGTGTGAGACAAATGTATGTCTAAAAATACATATATGAAAAAATATAAAAATTGGGATAATCAAGTGCATTTCATGTAGTGTCTGTGTGAGTACAAATAACCACATCATTTTTTCCCTGTGTATTTTTTTAATCAGCCTGAGTCACAGTGGGGGGTATTTCTTCAGCTTTCCAATAAGGAAGGGGTGAGGATTAAAGGGGGGGGTCTGCCTTCAAAGCCATGCTAGGTCCAGAGGGAGTCTCCTCCTGGGGTTTTAGCATTGAGAGTCTGAAGTTTTTTGGATTTTCACTTACCAGGTGGTCTTGACTCATAGCAGTGTCTCCTCTGAGCTGCAGTCACACAGCACTGCAGGGAACTTACCTATTTCACTTTCTGGAGTAAAGAAGCCACAGGAAAAATTATATTTTGCAGGATGGCTATATCTCTTATGGGAGTACAACAATCCCTGCTACAGAACCTGAGACAGGATAGAAATATATGCCAGATAGCGGAAAGTCTGATTCAGTTAAGAACCAGCATTCAGCAGTAGTGGAAAGTGCTGTTTGAATACAGTCATTAGATGGCAGAATTGATCAAGCAATAACCTGATCTTTGTGTTCTGTAGTGTATGCCCCAAACCAGATGGTTTAAAGAATAGATACCAAGAAGCAGCTGGTGCTTGTATATATTCCCGAAATCCTGTACCTGGCTTACCTGCAGGCACTTTGAGCTAACAGAGACCACAGTATTTGTTCATCATTTCCAGAAGCAGCACTTCAGGGACTGGAGATCAGAGCATCAATCAATGAGCATTGTTAGATCATTTCTAGGTATGTGCCTTTGAAGACCTGTACCTGTGCAAATATTGACCATCATGATGCTGTCTGGCTATATTTTTGGCAATAGCACAGGTACAATGCACTTGTGTTTCCCTAAATACCATTGCTTGGAGAGGTATCTGAAGTGAATCTGTTCAGCCAGTTTTTAACTGCAGTAAATTTCTTTGGGCATCAGGCAATGACATTACTAGCCAAGAGCAGCTCATTAGCAGCAGCTAAATTCTATGGGAGATGATCTTTTAAATTTTAACCATTCTTCTCCCTTGTTACTTCAATTCCTTCAGATAAAGAAGCACAGTACTACCAAATCTAAAAACCTCTAAGCCTGCATGAAAATAAAAATGTATTATTTCTAATCAACCTGCTGACTAAAATTATTTTAGCATTAGCTTTTGTAGTATTCCAATTACTGTTAAAATTCCCTGTAGTCTGATTGCAGCTCCCAAACTACACACCCCTTTACCTCCAGATTAAAATATTTTATATTCTTTATTATATTCTTTATATTCTTTATTAGTCCCTAAAGGTAGTATTTCATATTGGTTAGTTCACGCTAAGAAAAAACTAGAGAAAGGAACTTCAACAAATTTTGATAATCTATAGCTAAAATTATCAATTTTATGTGCAGAAACAACAGTGACAGGTATGCCTCTAGCTGATTGTTTATACAGGTGTTTAAATATATTACATCCATAGACATGATTAGCACCAAACAAAACATTAAGGATTTCAGCTTTTTATCCCAAATTCAAAGTGGGATATTAATCCCTTTCTTTCAAAATTTCAAATCCGATGTTTGTTATCTTTCTTTTACTTTTTTTTCCCCCTTCACCTACAAGTGCATACAAAATCTCCTAATAAACTGGTCTGCATTTCACAACATGACAATTTCTTCTTTACAAGTATGTTGGGATTGATGCATCCTAACATTAACCATCTACTTCTGAACTTGTCATCTGGAATCCCTTTACAGTCAGTGAAAAGCAATAGCCACCTCTAGAGGCAATTCATCCCGTCTATTTTAGATGTCTGCTCTAGGATGCATCTGCTCTAGAAATTATGATTTCTCTCCAGTGACTATAACAGGAGCCTGGGGGGACTTAGCTGAGATAAAAACGCCCAGTCTCGACACTTGGTCAGGTGAATTCCCATGCTGAGTCCAAGATCTTGCAATCAAGATTGCAATATTTTCCTGCCTCTTTGGATAAGAACTGTATGCACTCTGTCTTGCTACACCCAAGTAAATAATGAGGGGCATAATCCAACAACAATATATCTTTCAAAGGTGACAAACCCACACTTGTACAGGATACTAACCTGTAACATTAGGGAAGTGGTGGGAAAATCACATCAATTTGCTGAAAAAGTTTCAGTAATGTAACAAAAGTATTAAAATGTAATTGTAACAAATAAACATGATACAAATGGTTGTATCAAACTGTACAAATGATTCTGTAGAATTTGCTTTTTATTTGACTATACAGTGATATCATTTTCCTTTCACTGAATAAATGGTATGATAAACTCTGCTAGGCCTAATTTTTAAGCTGAAATAAGCAATAAGATAAATACCTAGAAGCCTATTTATTTAATTAGCTTTGGTATATTTGGAGGGCCACTTTCTCTTAATATTTACTTTGGTATGAATGACAGTAACACTATAAATTTAACAAGTGTGAGAGTGGAGCAGCCACCCTAGCAAATTCTGTTACCACTTCAAACTCTTTCTTCACAGCTCTCACTCCCAAGAGTTTTGAACAACTCAGAGATGGACCTATTTATTGTTTTTCTGTTGGGGTTTTTTTGTTTTGTTTTGGGTTTTTTTGTCTGTGTTTTTTTTTTTTTTAGACGAATTTCTAAAGGCTTGTTCTAAATTTATGAGACTTCCTTTGTTTATGGAACACTAGTTCTTCACTTAATTATGGGACCTGTTAGTTTTCTAGACAATCAACACCTGCCAACAATATGCATTCATTCTGAGATTCCTTACTTGTCTTATAAACATATCTACTAGTCTGGTGAAACAGACAAGCCATAATATATAAATTTGTTACAAGCAATTTCAAAGGAACATCAGAAGTATTTCTGAGCGGCGCTCTGTATGTATGATAATGGGCTGCTTCAAAGGGAACAGTGACTGTCCAGTGAGTCTCTAAAAATCCGGTGAGAAAACATCCCCGGTAGCTGCTTGGATCAACAGTTATAACCCCAATCCTCTATTTTAATTTCCTTATTGATGTGTGAAATTCATACAGACAAACCTAAAATGAGTTAACAGTAATTTCAGGGCTTTTAAGTCCCCCAGAGCAGGCGATCTGAGGGCTTAATCCAATTTTTTTTTGTTATGGTAAGTTTTGACTCGCTATTCTCAGTACTCTTAGTAACTTCTGCTTCTATTCAGTTCCATAGATGGTTACAAGAGTCAGTAATTTGTTTCTTACTGAAATACGTAGAGCAATGCTTTCTGCTCTCAACAGTTTGCAGCCTAAGGACAGCATAGGACCACTCAGTTTAGTTCATTGCTTTAGGTAGCTGATATGTGAAATTAAGAAAGTAAGCCGTGTTGATTGGACCCGCATGGACAGATCTTTCTTTGGGCTGATGAACTGAAAGGAACTTTTAGAATTAGTGTTGGTATGAATAGTCATAGTTTCAAATAAAAAATGCCTTTTAGATACTTTCTGCAATATTCCCTGACAAGTGTCTTTTTAAGAGACATTAATGGTATTAAAACAAAATTTCAAAGTTGCTGAATGTAAGGCTGTGTAAAGAAAAAATAGTTTTTCAAGCATTCACTTTCCTGTGAGTGGTATGTCCATCCTTTAGTTTATCTTAATATTCAAAGGGATCTTCATAATTTTAAGATATTTTTGAATATTTTCATTGAATATTTTCATTGATCCTATCTAATTATTCAAATTAAAACAACACATATAATTGAAGAAGTAGAGACAGTGAGAGAATTTTATTGACCTTCAACAAGAAATGCATCTAGATGAACACTGACTCTAAGAAAAAAAACATTTAGATTGTTTTGGGCTACTTAAAATTCCTTTGAGTTTTGCTGAATGTCTCAGCCTAGAGACACTGACACTAACCAACCATAGAGGTAGATATTATAATGTTATAACTAGTGAATGTAATGAAAGGTTTCTGGGTGGTTTTTTTTGGGGGGGTTGAGTTTTTTTTGGTAGTGTGATTTTTGGGGTTTGGGTTTTTTTTTCTAATCATGGTTGCAGAGTATTTTTCTGCTTAAGAGCTTTATTTCAGGTACAAATTTTAAGAATCTTTATTGCTTTTAGTGGATTTGTTTAGGAGTTCTGTACTCCTAAAAGCATCCAGACCTTTTTTGTATTTTTAAAATCTATTTACTGTAAATAGTCACAGGTTCCTAAAACCTTACTGGATTGTATTTTCACAAAGCAAACAATTAGGTTCAACACAGTCACACAGCATGTAAAGATTGCTATGTACTGCTATATACTGCTTCTTTTTTCTGACACAGAGAGGTGTAGCAGTTATGTGGCACTTGCTGATATTTACCTCTCTATTTAGGAAATATAGATAAGTTCATCCCCTAAACGATGTTGTCAAAGCCCATACTTCTGCACAACAAGAGCTTTATCAAAAACATTATTATAAAGGGTAACCAAATGAGATATCATCCAAGATATCAAATATCCTGTCTTACACTTCATGTGTCTAACACTACTTATATTAATGCCACAAGTGTAGTAAATGTTCCCTGGGGGATGCTGGGTGCCAGGAAGCTGTAACAGTGATAATTGTGATGCCTAAGCTATCTAGAAGACACAATAACAACATATGAAGATATAGGATTGTGAATATTGTGCCTTGGTATTCAAGTTAATTGTTGAATCACATTTTTTAAGAACATCTCTGAAGGGATTTCCAGTTCATTAGTTGACATGATTCTTCTTTTTATTACTATGCTGTTTGATTTAATGATTGATTATAACCAAAATTTAAATTTCTATCCAATTTATGCTAATACTACCAGCTGCCACTTGCATTGCACAGTTCATAATGCGATTCTTTATGAATTTGAGGCAATCTTCATAGTTACATTCAAGCTGTTGTGCCATGGATGAGTAAGAGGAACTTTAACAACAACCTTATAACTATTGCTCCTTCCAACACAATAATTCTGGTTCTCACCCATAGTTTAGATGTTGACACTGGTTGTGATCAGTGGTACAACTCCCATCTTACTATTATCCTTTGAGGGTTAACACTAATGCAAATACTGTTTAACACCTTTGTTAATGATCTTATTGGTGCTCTCCAGTCTCCAATCCAAGGCCTGACCACCCTCATGGTAAAAAATTTCTTCCTTAAACCTTGCAAAACCAGTTGGAAAAAAGACATTATAATAAACTTATGATTTAGGGTCTGACTTTATTTTCTTTACATGGCAAAGTTTTGGTGGCAGGGGACTCCAAGGGTGGCTTCTGTGAGGACTGCAAGAGTGGATTCTGTGAGAAGGCAGAAGCTGACCAATGGAGCCAAAGTTGAGCCCATCAGCAGTGGTGGTAGCACCTGTTACAGAAAAAGATTACTGTATTCTTCTGTCTTTGAATAGTTGTCAGAGACTGAAACAGTTACTGACTTACACATTCTAAGATCACCAAAATACTTTTTCAAACTAAAAAGAAGCAGCTGCTCACCCAGCAAAGCCTACTCCTCCCTGAATACTGCCAAAGGACCTTCAGATC
Organism: Cephalopterus ornatus; assembly: GCA_013396775.1. Taxonomy (NCBI): domain Eukaryota; kingdom Metazoa; phylum Chordata; class Aves; order Passeriformes; family Cotingidae; genus Cephalopterus; species Cephalopterus ornatus. The sequence continues at coordinate 16,757 of VZRE01003325.1, read as the reverse complement.
AGATAAGTGGGTGCCGTTGTCCAACCATCCTAGGTGAAGACACATACTTGAAGCTACAAACTGGATCTCCAGGAAAGGGAAGAGGCTAAGAAGAGGAAAATCCTAAAAAGTGTAGCATGTTGTTTAAGCTTCCATATCTGTTAGTTGAAGCGGTGGTCTTGGTCCATTGGGGCTGGGGGAAGCCCCCCAGCAAATTCAAAGATGTTATGCGTTATTATACACTTCTAGCTCATGTGGGAATGTCTTGTACCTCTCCGGGATGGAAAGTTTTACAATGGATAGTGTCACAGGACATGTCACAAGTCTCTGACATCTCCTAAAACAGTTACAGCTGCCTATTTTGTCAGCATCAATTGTGGTCCATCATGGTCCAACATTTGAGATGTATAGCTCAGGCCAGATGTGCAGAGTTAACATGTAAAGGGAGGACATGGGCATGACAAGAGGAATACTTAAACAGCATGTCACACAAACATTGTCCCCACCAAGAGAACATCGTTAGGAATTAATAATTTTAGATGTGGATAATATTACTTTAAAAAGAGATGATGTTTTGAATCTAGCAATTTTACTGCCTTCTCCCTCCCATGGTAAGCCATGTAATGATTGTCCTAAGTCAGTGTTTCACTCCAGCCACCTATGGGAAGATATGTGACACCAACCTCTAGAGAACTCAGATCTAACTAATTATTTTCATTGATGGATCTTTGTACTATGTGAATGGAAAATGACACACAGACTATGTAGTCATGAGAGAGAAACTTAGAGGTACTTGAAGCAGAACCTTTACAACACTCAGTTAGTGCCTAAGGGGCTGAATTAACTGCATTAGCAAGAACCGCCTGGTGGGGATGTAATGAGTGGGCAACAATTTATACTGATTCTAAATATGCCTTTGGAGTGTGTCATGAACAGGTATGCTAAGGAAAAAACAAGGGTTCCTTACCTCAGCAAGAAATAATATTTATAATGGAACTGAAAGCCAAATTCCATTGTAAGCTATTAAGCTTTGAAGAGAAATTGCTGTACTACACTGTCCAGCTTATACCAAATGATCCAGCTAAATTGAAAGAAATAATGAATAGGCAGATAAAGCAGCTAAAACCACTGTCTGCTAAACTATACATGAGTGTACCACCATAATATCTCCCTTTGATGAGGATTGGCCCAAATATATGCAGAGACTACTCATGAAGAACAGACTTGATGGAAGGCTGTGAAATATGAAACTAGAATTTGGACTACTGGGGAAAAACACATTTTACCTAGGAAATATTTAAGGACTTTAGCTAGGTGGTTTAATGATAAAACATGTGGAGGGATGACAACAGTTGCTACTCAGACTGAGAAAAAGTGGACAACCCCCTGAATATATATGGCAGTAAAAAGGATTGTGATTGCCAAACATATTGGAAGTTTTCTGATGCAAAACTCAAACAGGAGGTTGGAAGGTGACCATGGGCATACTTCCCACTCTGAAGACTGAAAATTGATTATGCTGATGTGCTTTCCATGAGCAGACTTAAGCACCTGCTGGTGATTACAGATTAACTCTCAGGATGAGTAGAAGCTTTTCCTAGCAGCAAAAGCAAGACTGCGGAAGTCATCAGAGCCACCTGTGGGAAATCATTCCCAGATATGGAATACTTGAAACCATAGAATCAGATAGAGGGTTCTCATTTTTCAGCAGGAATGCCAAACAATATCTATAAAAGTTTAGGGATGTACAGGGACAGCTATATATTCCATATCATTCACAGTCCTCAGGACTCATGGAAAGAATGAACAGGACTGTCAGAAATAAAAATGCTTAAACTTGTAGTGAGGTAGGTTTGAATTGACCTGTAGTTTGAAAATGAGTGCTATGGAATATTAGAAGTATCCTTCATCAAACTCCAGGGTTGTCACCAGCAGAAATAGTGTTTGGCAGGTAGGCACTTAGTTGTGCCTCGGACCTGTGACCACATTAGGACCAGCATCCTAGATGGAGATGGATGAGTTACCAAATTGGTATTGGGGTACAAAAAAACCTACAAGAAAATTGTATACAAGCCACGTTGTTTCAACCAATAGCAGCTGGAATGCAATCCAGTCTGGATATGCAATAATGGTAAAAGTCCACCTCAAAAAACAAAATTGGACACTAAATGGGAGGGTTCATATCCTGTGTCATTAACATATGACATTGCTGTAAAGGTTGCAGAAAAGTATAACTGCATTCACCTCTTTCAGGTTAAATGACTGCCCAAGAAACCTCAATTAGATTGACCCCCATTGACCCTGCAGTAGTCTGTCAGTCTTACTTTGGAGATCAAAACCGGGACCATTTAAGTTTACCAAGGCTGCAGGAATCCCATAACCAGGTCAGGCTTTTTTTCTTTCTAGAACAACCTGGGCCATCAAGTCACCCTTTGCTTGGCCAAGCAGACCATGAGAGACCATAAATCAAGGACAGTGTCCTATTTTGTGTATTCATCATTGTTACGGAGCAGCAATCACTCCAGGCTCTGTTCTAAGACGGGAAGATTTGAAATAGTACCAGCACAGTTGGCTTTGGTTATCCTGCAATAATTGTGGTCCATACCACCCTGGGTGGTGTATTAATAAAAGGCCACTGGGAAAACCATCATCAATGTTAGGTTTGGGAGAATATAACCAGAAAAGGCATAGCCAGATACATAGACTGGTGCTGTACATGCAGGTGGCACCAACTGCCCAGTGCAGAAGAGCTGGCTGTGAGACTTAACATTTTATTATTGAATTAAGATGATCTTTTATATCTTCTTAAAATAGAGTGTAAACTTTTTGATAAAACTAATCCTACTACTACTACTAATCCCAGCATGGGATCCTAGGGTTGTAGCCTGTCATAGTGGTTAGTGGGTACAAAACAGCACCTCTGTGACAATTATTTAAGGAGAAAAACTACTGCACAACAGCTGAAAGAGAAGACTGAGAACATATGAGAGAAACAGCCCTGCAGACAGCAAGGTGCAGAGGGAGGGGGAGGAGGTGCTCCAGGGACTGGAGAAGAGATTCTTCTGCAGTTCATGGTGAAGACCATGGTGAGACAGGCTGTCCCTCTGAAGCCCATGTAGGTCTGTGGTGAAACAGGTATCAACCTGCAGCCTGCGGAGGACCACACATGGGAGCAGATGAATGTGCCCTGAAAGAAGCCACAGCCTGTGGGAGAGCCCATGCCAGAGCAGGTTACTGGCAGGAACTGCAGCCTCTGGAGAGGAGCCCATGCTGGAGCAGGTTTGCTGTCAAGACCTGCAATCCTGTGGGGGAATCAAAGTGGAACAATGTTCCTGAAGGACTGCACTCCGTGGAAGGGACCCATGCTGGAGCAGTTCTTGAAGAACTGCAGCTCATGAGAAGGGCTCACACTGGAAAGGTTTGTGGAGGACAGTGTGCCATGGACCCCATGATGGAGTAGAGGAAGAGTGTGAGGAGATAGGAGAGACAGAGAGAACATGTAATGAACTGACTGCAACCTCAATTCTCCATCAGTCTGTGCTGCTCAGTGGGAGGAAGCATAGGAGTCAGGAGTGAAGTTGGTCCTGGTGGATCAACAGAGGGTGGGCTGAAATTATTTTTACATTTTTTCTTATTTCTCATTATGTTACTCTGATTTGATTGGTAATAAATTAAATTAATTTCCCCGAACTGAGCCTGTTGTGCCCGTGATGGTAATTGCTAAGTGATCTCCCCATCCTTATCTTGACCCACAGGCTTCTTGTCATTTCTTCTGCCTCCCCTGTCTTCTCGAGGAGGGGGAGGGATAGAGCAGCTTTGTGGGCATCTGGAAGCTAGCCAAGGTCAACCCACCACACTGACAAAAGCCACGCTGATTTAACTAGTGAAACTGAACTAATGGGTTTTGCTTCTGTAATGTCTTAGTGATATTTCCAATTAATATCTCTTGTCAAAGAGGTAACACAGTTTTGTCCTACAAAAGGAGGTCTATGCTGGTAGAGGAGAGTGAAATTCTGAAAAAAAGGTATAGAACAGCTTGAAGAAAACTTAGTAAATATGAAAAACTTCTCTGTGTGAGATGAAGTCCTGACTCCTTGAGGATAAGTAAAAAATGAAAATACAAAACAGAGAGTGCCATCTGACTTCAGTGTGGTCTTCTGGGAGATCACAGGTTATCTTTACGTACTGCTTCTTCATCAATAACAGATGAGCTACTATTTCTTCTTACATGTCATTGCCCTTTTCTCAAAAACAAAAGGATGAAGTCGGGCACTGGGGGGAGAAGAAGGTGAGGGAGAGATCCATGACTGGGAATAATTGTATCAGTTTTTTGAACTACACTTTTATAAAAAAGGCTGGTGAATTAGCTTAGCCTAGTCTTTTCTGGTATGAGTAAGAAGAATAAATTCATTTGCTAGAAACTTCATTGGCTAAGCTAATTGGCTAGAAAACTTTAAATTCAAAATACTAAATTCATAGAATCATTAAATATAAGGAATATATAAAAATTATTTATGGATTAAAATTATTTTGTGTAACCTTCTGTAGGACACTGGATTATTATATTATTGTTTCAGACCAACTCAAGTGTGTGTGTGTAGAGGGGAAGGGACAGGTCGAATTTCACGAGGGTAAGGTGATATCCTGCCCCTTCCTGGCTCCTTGGGCAGCCCCAGAGCAGATGTCAATCACTGGCACACTGGGAGCACCACTACCACACCCCGCAGAGCCTCTAACCCAGTCCCAGAATGGCTCACACACCGGGAACACTGCCCCTCACCTTGACCCGGGGCCCCAGATTGGCCAGTGGGTCAGAAATCACGCCTGGGGGGTTGGCCACAGGGGGTTAGAGCAGATAAAACCGACGACGTGGTCTCTATGCATTTGAACCTTGCCTTCTGGATGTGTGGGAGCTGGACTTGCATGGGACTCCAGGTGGTAGCTATAATTCTCTTTTTTTCTCTCTTGTTCTTCCCCTGCTCTTTGTTAATATTTTGGGTAGCTTAAAGCTGGATTGGTTGGATTTTGCAAAGTTTTATGGGTTAGCATATGCTAAGGCAATGCTTTGTGGAATGCTTTATTTTGGTTGAATGTTACCCTTTGAACTTTTTCCAAGTTTCCCTTTTTTTCTAAAGTTTGCGTGTGAAAGTTTGTTAATTTTTGACCTCCTGAGAAATGTGTGCAGTGTCTTCTCCTTTGTGCTCTCTCTTAAGGTATTAAAAGAACTGAAGGCCCTGTTAAAAAACTCGACAGGAGAATTTTTGGAGCCTTGTATATTTTTAAAGTAAAACCTCTTTGACGAGCTCGTAGCTCGGAGCCTGGGGTCTTAAACCATCTGAGGGATAGAGTGATGACGTTCTCTTTCCATTATGTATTACCATCAAACAAGGCTTTCTCTATTCATACAGATACACCTGTATATAACTGAGTAGAACTGAACTTTGAGTATACCAAGAAACAGGATGTCACTGCTTTTTTGCCAACTATCCATGTAAGTGCTGAGAGGACAGAAAAAAGATTTTCTGGTCAGGTGTTTGGATGATTCACTTTTCACTGCTGATTGCACTATCAGTTCCAAATCTGGATTTTGTGGACAAACAGTACACATTTTAGGTGGCAGTAGGCTGAATATTCATAGGGTGCTTGACCTGATGACTTAAGAAAAGGTAAATATATTGACTGTTATTTATGATAACCAGGTCTGCAGCTTTTTAGTTCACACACTGGTCTAACTAACTGAAATGTGTGAGGAGCAATAAACATCGATGTAAGATTTTCTAATATACACTTACGGCATTTAGAAGACAGAAATATATATATTTGGAAGCTGATGGCCTATTGGATTGGGCAGCAAAATAGTGCTTGTCCCCCAGAATTACATTTGTGGAAAAGGAAGGAGATATTATATTGTTTGCTGTGGACTGTGCCTGTAGTTTCAGGCTCCCATGTAATATAAAGGCCACTGTGAGGCCCACATTGTGTTAGTTCAAACATGGACTACGACAAAGAATACTGCTGTCACCAAGACCTGTCAAAGGTTCTTTAGCACCAACTGCCCACTGAAGCATGTGAATGCCCTGCAGTCAATGTTTATAAACTCAAATCTGTTCAGGGATCATGGTTTTGTGTGAGACCACTAAACCCCATACATCTCCCCTAGAACATCTCAATTAGCCCAAAAAACACATGTATAGGTAATGATCATAAATTTCTGTATCTGAACCAGCCATTACACATGAACTAGTTTAGTGATATGACGTAGGACCCATGGGAGACCTGTGTCCTTCTGGGATGGCAGTTTGATGCTAACTAGGATGTCAAAAGTCTCATAATCATATGGTGTCTAACATGACATTAGGTGCTTATGTCATATCTGAGTTCTGCCCCTATTGCTTGTTTGCATCATTACACTTAATGCAGTTGTCCATATGTAGTACAAGATTTTCAGAAGGGCCTGGAAGGCGTGGTCCATGGTATGAAATTCATGTCCTCTGGAGCTGCAGAGGGAATGTCAGGGTCCTGGCGCACAATTCTGATCTTCATTGAACAGTGGCTGGTTCACATGTGGACACATGTATGTAGATATCTAATTTTACTTGTGTATCACGTGCAATTGGAGAAATCCCAGGTCTGTATAGTTCTGTAGTTTTATTCAGTGGATTTATCTACAGATCCTGTGTCTTGAAGTGAAATGCAGTAGGATGTCAATGTTTAGGCAACTGAACCTTGAGTTGACCCTAAGGTCTAACCTTAGGCTAATAATGGAGATTAGTAGCAAGCTGCTGCTTGGACTTGAACCTAAAATACAGGCACTAGTCCTCTCCAAGTCCTACATTATTAGTAGGAGGAAGATGATGCCTTTGGGGAAAAAAAAACATAAAAATTACTTGTGCCCATGTTTTCCCTGATAAAAAAAGTGCCCTTTTTATCCATGAAGAAACATTTTCCATGATACATCAGTGGATATAATTTATCATACTATTCAAATTTATCCTATGTGGGAGATAAGACCATATGGAAAATAGCTAAAGCACATTTTAAAAGCCAAGGAAAGGGAACTATAAATCTTGAGGTATGCTGTGCTGGATGTTATACCAAATAGTCTGATATAAATTTTTTTATCCTCAGCAGAACAGTAGAGAGCTTTTAGAGGGGAGGAAAAAAAAAGGCATGGGAATAATTTTGGTTCCTTTCCAGTGCTTTCATCTAAGAAAATTTTTGTGCTTGTTCTTTCCTAACAGTCTCCATATCACACAGTATAGGGGAACAAATATTTGAAATGGGATTGTGCATCTGTTTGTGTGCTCTATATCAATGACTGCATCAGCAAAAATGTTGAAGCAATAACCTTGTGTGATATTTCTGTGAGTTGAAGTACTTGGCTTTCTGTTACCAAGCTGATGCTCATGTCATCATCATCTCCAGGCTGTAATCAGTTCCACTGGCAGGCAAACAAATAATCAAAGTAATCCATACTGACCCTTCCTAGCAACAGCTATTAACTTGAGTTTGGTTTTGGTTATTAAATGCCTCTTCTAGCCATTTGAGTGATGATACAGGGCTGTCATTGGCAGAGGAGTGACAAATATCTCCATGTCATGATTTGAAACAGAGGACACAGAGGCATCACAGGTTTTTGGATGAGGTATGAGATTTATAAGCTGCTGATATTTAGTGTGTTCTGCAGGATCAAACTGCATCAGACAACATGTGTGTTGTCAGTGAATTGTCATATGGTCAGACAGAATATTCATTTGCAAGTGAGGAGAATATAGTTTGGCATGCGGAGACATCTGGAATGAGGACTGGTTTTGGATTATGTGGTTCAATGCTTTGAAAATCTGACCATTAAATGCACTTGTAAAAGTAGTGTGAGGCAAACAAATGTGTGTTCTGGTGCCTGATTTTAGGTATTCAGGCTCTGCCTACCCTTAGCAAATTAAACAGTCTCAAGGAGCACTCCTGCTCCTGGAAGTTGACTGTCCATACTGTTGCACCATTGGAGTGGTTTCAGAAGAGCTTGCACCTGGGCCAAAGCACCATTTTTCCAAAACAGTTCCCACCTTGGCAGCTAGTGTGGACAGGGCACCGTTCCTAGCAGGCAAGTTGAGCACAACCACATTGTTTTGCATGGCAAAAGCAGTTTATGTGTGTGCACAGAGGCAGCTGCATGTCAGCTGGACAGTTGAAGGCACCTTCTGTCGTACAGACATTGCCTCTGGTTACAAACTCACACCATCATTTTGCTCTGTTCTGTATATTCAGCGAACATTTATCATCTGCCCATCTACTGTGCATGTAACAGCTCCCCATCAAATGTCATCTATTTAACAAAGCAAAGTTTCGTGGCTGCTAAGAAAGGGAATATGAATTTGTCTTCCTTCTTATTGGATGTTTTCAATATGGTATCACAGTCACCCTTTCAAGTAAGAGACACTGATACAGAAGCAAAAAGAGTGGCAGCAACTCCCGTGCTGCAAAGTTATATGCAGCAGCAATAGAATACTTCATGTCAACCAGAGTATCAAGAGTCCTTGAACTGAATTCCTTAGAAGATGAAAGGCTCACATTTAAAAACATTGCTTAAGTGTATCACTGTTTTGTGCCCATTCTGGGGTGCCTTAAATAAAGATCTCTGATTTTTCTGAAGGGGAAAGGAACAAGTTGATCAATATATCTCAAAAGTGGTCTTTTTAGAGGTATCTCAATTTAGGAGAAGAATCAGGCAACAAAGTTAGTTAAAAAAAAAATAAAATGAGCCATGAAACCCTGCTAGGTGTTTAGAAAGAATTGATACATAGGTATAACAGAGTCTTCATGATAGCTGATGTTTCTGGTTGTTTGTGATTATAACAGGGACAAAAAAATCTGTATGTTCTAAGGACAAAACAGAAAAGGAAAAATATGTAATGAAACCCAAAGGACAGTGTGAAATCAGGCTATAAAAGCAGCATCAATATCATAGTCTGCTGTCTTAAAACATTCTTTAATGCAGTTTCTATTTAAAAGAAGGTTCAAAGACTTTTTCTTTATAAACAGCATTTCCAGATTTCTTTCTAAATAATCCTGCTGCATTTTTGGATGCTGTTCAGAGGTAGGAACAAGTAGAGCATGTATCAGCTTTATCTTAATCCCTAACCTTACACATGACAGTGAAGTGCAAGCCTCTCTGATGTTTTGTATCATATATTTAATTTCTAAGAACTTTAAATCTTCTAGAAATGACAAAAGTAACCGACACATCTATAAAATAGGACATCAATCAGATTCTCTCTGCTTTTGAATCACAGTTATAAAGGGAATATTTTCAAATAAGGAACTGTCTCTTTTATTCATAGATATTCAGCTAGAAACAAGGGAACAGTAAAATGTTTCCTCCATATCTTTTTCACTATATGAAAACAGGGTTACAGATCAATTGATTTACCATCACAATTGATTAGATGACTCTCTTGCTATCTCTGTTGTGACAGTAGACAGGTGCTCATATAGATCTTTCATTACAGGAGTCACTGAAAAGCAAAGGTTCATTGCATGCCTAAATGGCTTGTAGCTGACTCATTAGGCCATTAACTAACCATTAATATTGTTTAACCTCAAACCTTACAGACAAAATAAATTATAGTCATGTTATCCAAACAAAATAACCTTAACCTCCTTAACAAGTATGTAATTATGTGAATTTATTACTGTCTGATCGCACTGAACTGAGGGTTTCATTTTCAGAGCTGTGAAGCGGGGAATTGAGAATACATCACCTTCAAGATAAGTGCTACTGGGAGACAGGTGCCTTGGTCACTGATATGCTCTGTAAGGCATGAACTCACAGGGTCTGGACATATCTGGTTAATGCCCAAACAAAATTATTTTACACACAAAATGCTTCCCCCTTATGCAGTACTAAATGTCTTCGTATTTGTTTTTAAATGTTTCTGCATTTCACAAATTTGTTGCATGTATAAAATGGCCTTCTCTATCTCACTATGGTACCAAGGCTTCACGTAGATAAGCAGAATATAACAACAATTAGCAGTAATTAAATGAGAAGGCATTGGAAATTTTGTCTTATCATAATCTTTTCAATCTTGCAAATTCTGTATGTGTAATGCAATGATCTCCTGAAATTGTATTGAAGAAAGAGTATAAAAAAACCCATAGCATATGTTCTGAGATATAAAATAAACTTATGTCAGTGTGCTTCCCTTGGAAGCATGCCAGATGAATCCTGGTTATTATCAATAATACAAACAAAATATGTTGCCAGCTTTATACAGAGCTTAAAATAAGCAAAAAACCTGCATTACCACATTGCTGATATCCCAGCAGGTCAGCTGTAATGAATGCACCAATTCTCACACATAATTTTTTATAAGATAACTTGCCTGAAAGTGAAGCAGTCAATAGACTAATTTGCAGGCACATTTCTCTCTAGGAAAAACAACCATAATACAATATCAGTTGTTTCTTTTGGGTGTACAAAAAAGTGGATGCTGAGAGAGGAAAAAGACAACAACAGCACATAAATTCAATGACAGATGTGCAAGGAGAAGTGAGTAGCACTGGTAATCAGAGCTGAATACAGTTTACTGTTCTTACAGAAGAGCAGTCAGAAAATTAAAAATACTGTAATAGAGCAGATAATTTAGTAAATGAAAATTGTTGTTACTAATCAAGATAGCAAGAGAAAAAGTATCTCTTATTGTGCATGTTTATGGGACCAAAATATTGTCATAGAATCTCCCCCATCCACTCCAAATATAAGCATAATTTTATATTTCTATATAAATAAGGCTTCAGCAGTTCATGGATTATACTAGCCCAACTGAAGGACAAAATACTTGTCTCAAACATAGGAGTGGTAAGGAGTGTGAGTGATAAGGAGTCATAAGGAATGGTTATGGTTGAATTTTTACAGTACAGATAATTAATTTTGTAAAAAATATAGTAGTTTATTTAAAAAAAAAAAGTATTTTTTTGAGGTGTGGTAACACCTCAAAAATCCAATTAAGTATACTACTTGGTGGAGGTTGGAAACACTTCTGTTCACTATCCTGCCAGTAGTGTGGTCTGTAAAACCAGAGATTTAGCATTTTGTAGCAAGATACATGTTATAAAAAGAGAGCTAATGCCCAGGGCCAGACCTTTCAAATGAATTTTAATTATTTTCAGTGCACTGTCAGAACTTTGATACACGCTCGTGGAATCATGCAAATACCTCTTTATAGAATATATGTCCGATACCCTAAGGCACTGAAGGGATTGAAATACACTTTGGTGAAGTTAGGTGTCATAATAAAGTGAGGTAATAAGAGCATGCCACCATATTGCACAATTAGAAATCTGCTTCTAAATCTCCTGGTTAGCATGGCTATGTTTTATATTTATGAAGGAGAAAATGTCCTGATTTTTCACAAACTAGTATATGCAGGACAATGAAAAATATGATGCACCGTAGAATTGCTGAACCAAATTAATTTGGTTTCATATTTACTCATTGACCTCAAGAGCACTTCCATTCAGTGTTATAGGATGTCTGCAAAAGATTTATTCAGTTCCATGTCCATATATTGAGGTGAGGACACATTAACCCAGTGAACTAGATATAGAAAGAAATATTAATTACTTGGTCTGAATTTGTGATTTCTGCTTCTAAACCCAGTTTTTTATTAGCTCTGGTAGAACAACAGCACAAAAAAAAACGAATCTAAGGTTTTGCATAAAAATGATAAAGTGAGTAGGTTCAGCCATCTCAGCAGTGGCAGATTTGGTTGTCTACCTAGTATGCATAGGATATAGTAACAAGAGATTATATGGAAGGATTTCCACAGAATCTGCTAGAATTTCTGTAAGCAGGTAGAACATGGGGTATTAGACTGACAGCTTTCCAGTCAAAGACTGGTGTCTACGTATCTACTCTGAGCTAAGCATGCAAGTTTCCATTACAATTGATGTGCACAAACTAGCAACTGGAGGGCAGTTGAAAGGGTGTCTAAAACATCCACACAGGCTGACTGGTATCATACAGGTATTATAAAAGGATTGCACTTAAGGGTAAATGGATGCTCCACAGAACCTAGGCATGAGGTTTTGGAATTATTGTGACTGATTTAAAAGTTAGGTAATTTTTAAGGCCTGGATTTATGTTCTACAAATCTAAGAGTAGATTTCAGCATCTGATTCAGATACCCAAATTCAGATATAGGTACCAACAGGGGAGCTAAATGCCTAGCTCCCATCATAGTCAGCTGAGATCTAATCAGTACTGGCATGTCAGTCTTTAGGGTCCTTCAGCTGACCTGTCACTAATGGTTCAGTTCAGTTACTTAGATATATGAGTCTAGTACTAACGAGATAGCCTAAAATATCCCAGCAAGAGCTGCTGCTGTTTTGGACATCTCAGAGCATCCTAGGTGTTACAAGGGGCCCATGGTTAAGCATCTCCTACCACAACACTATATTGACTATTGTGGAAACTTAGACACTGAACTTGAATGTCAGTGAGGAGATGAAGTTGTTTAAATGTGAGTGTCTGAATCTGGAGCTGAATCCCACACTGGCTGAATTAAAATGGGAAGCCTGATACGTATGTTTAGGTGAGTTGAATTACCCTTGTCAGGTGCCTGCCTCTGACAGGCAGGGCAAGGACCCTAGTTACTCAACATACATGGACTGCAAACTATTAAGTACCTAACACAAGGTCAAGTGAAGGAAGTTTGAAAACTTTAAAGAAAATACAATTTAGAGTAATATATGTTCTATAGAGTAATATATGTTCTCTTCCCCCACCTCTCGAGAGGATGGACAGCAGGATGGGAACTGGGGAAGTCCCTCCCACTATAAGAGAAGATCAGGTTCATGACCACCTGAGGAACCAAACATACATAAGTCTATAGGACCTGATTAGATTCATCCCAGATTTCTGAGGGAATTGTCAGGTGTAGTTGCCAAGCAACTGTCTATGATATTTGAATGTCATGGCAGTGGGGTGAAATATTAGGTGACTGGAATAAGGGCAACATGGTACCCATCTTTAAATAGGGTGGGAAGGAGGACCTGTGAACTACCGACCTGTCAGACTCACCTCTGTGCCTGGAAAGATCATGGAACAGATCCTCCTAGAAGCTTTGTTAAGGCATACAGAGGACAGGGAGGTGAGTCAGGACAGCCATCATGGCTTCACCAAGGGCAAGTCCTGCCTGACCAACCTATTGGCCTTCTGTGACTACATCAGTGGACAAGGGAAGGGCTAGAGATGCCATCTACCTAGACTTCTGTAAAGCCTTTTGACACGATACCCCACAACATCCTTTTCTCTAAACTGGAGAGAGATGGATTCAATGGGTGGACTGTTAGGTGGATGAGAAATTGGTTGGACAGTCCCATCCAGAGGGCAGAGTCCTGATGGACATCAGTGACAAGTGGTGTCCCTCAAGGGGTCTGTATTAGGACCCGTGTTATTTAATATCTTCATTAATGACATAGATTAAGGGATCTAGTGCACTCTCAGCAAATTTGCAGGTGACATCAAGCCGAGTGGTGTGGTTGACACAGCTGAAGAATGGGATGCCATCCAGAGGAACCTGAACAGGCTTGAGAAGTGGCCCATGGGAATCTCATGTGGTTTAATAAGACCGAGTGCAAGGTTCTACTCCTGCGTTGGGCCCCCAATAGCAACACAGGCTGGGGGATGAACAGATTAAGGGCAGCCCTGCTGAGAAGGACTTGGGATTGCTGGTGGATGAGAGGCTGGACATGATCCAGCAATGAGCACTTGCTGCCCGGAAAGCCAGCCGTGTCCTGGGCCGTGTCAAAAGCAGAATGGCCAGCAGAGCGAGGGAGGGGATTCTGCCCCTCTACTCTGCTATGGTGAGATCCCACCTGGAGTGCTGCATCCAGCTCTGGGGTCCCCAGCGCAGGAAGGACACTGACCTGGTGGAGTGAGTCCAGAGGAGGGCCACCAAGATGATTAGAAGGATGGAACACCTCTGCTATGAGAAAAGACTGGAAGAATTTGGATTGTTTCACCAGAGAAGAGAAGGCTTTGGGGGTGACCTAACTGAGGCCTTTCAGTGCCTGAAGGGAGTCCGCAAGAGAGATGTAGAGACACTATTTACAAGGGTATGTAGTGACGGGACAAGGGGGATTGGCTTCAAACTTCAAAGAGAGTATATTTAGATTAGATGATAGGAAGAAATTCTTTACTGTGAGAGTGGTGAGGCACTGGAACAGGTTGCCCAGAGAAGTTGTGGATACCCCATCCCTGGAAGCATTCAAGGACAGGCTGTATGGGGCTCTGAGCAACCTGGTCTAGTGGAAGATGTCCCTGCCCATGGTGGGGGGTTGAAACTAGGTGATCTTTAAGGTTACTCCAACTCAAGCCACTCTATGACTATGATTCTGTGATGTAGTATAAGAGCAAGTTGGGCAATATGATGGCACCACTTCAAAACTTTGAATACGTGTATGTCTGTTAGGAAGTATATAAATGCATGTTCTAAAGTTCATATAACTACTCAGATTGCCCTTAAGCTGAGATATCCTATAGAAGACACGTCCCTGAAAATGTGAAAATGTACTAGCCTTTTTTTTTTTTCATTTTCTGAGAAACATGTTTCTGTATTTTTAAAAAGTACTTTTTGCAACTTTATTATTTTTCTTTTCCAAACAGCAGTGCCTTCAGGCATATTATCTTACTTTTAGCTGTGCATTTAATATGCCAAATCAGGCAAGGATTAATCCACAGACTTTTAGTTAATGGATCTGCAAATCAAATACGTATGTCAAAAACAGAATCCAAAGGAAACTAGAAATTAATATCCACTTCATCTGATCTTCCATGAAAGGTGATACTCTCTGAAAAATGATAATTAAATGAGACTCATCTAGACTCTGACACACAACTTTCTGAATTTTAAAATATATCCTTGAAGTACACTGATGATAAGTTTGCCCAGCTAGTAATAGTTTTCAAAGAAACTGTCACACAAGACTTCACTTTTATTTTATGTGATCAACTCCCAGTAATTTTGATTTACTGTTATTTAGACAATCATTTGAACATGGAATGTCTAACACCACATGTACATACCCCATAACTCCAGATCTCATAATTTTTTTTTTAAAAACTCCCTCTGACTATTTTTTTCTGAGGGAAAAATTCAGTGCTAATATTTAGATGCAAGCTTTTGTATCTAGGTTCTGGCTTAAATATCAGTGTGGAATTGAACTGGTAGCTGAATATTTAAAGATTAGTACAGTGTAATTTTGATATTTTGTTTTCCTGAGCAAGGTGACAGCAGTTGGAAATGAAGTAACTTGACTGTGGTCTCCAAATCTACTTGCCAAACTAGATGGAAGCTTAAAATATAAAAGAGTGTACCTAGCCTTAATGATTGATATTGACTACATATCTGTGGAGGATCAGAAAATAATTAATGTGTTCTAATATTTTTTATTTTGAAGATAAATATCTCAAACAGAAAGGCGTTATCTATCACAATTTCTTACTGAGGAATTTCTTGTTATTTGCTCCGCTGTACTCTTAAGAAATGCTTCTGCAGGCTAACAAAAATGTTAACAGTTATGATTAGGAGTCAGTACTATGTACTACTAAATGTAGTACTACTGAATATAGCCATGGGTGGTTTTTCCTATATGTCAGTCTCAATTCAGTGCCTGGTAAAGTTAAGGAGGAGAAGATTATTCTGGGAAGTATTGAAAAACACTTGAAAGACAATGCAGTGATTGGTCACAGCCAGCATGGCTTCATGAGAGGAAAGTCCTGCTTATCCAGCCTGATTTCTTTTTATGACGAGGTAATCCACCTAGTTGATCAAAGGGAAACCTGTTGATGTAATCTTTTTGGATTTCAGTAAAGCTTTCGATACTGTCTCTCACAGGATCCTTTTGCACAAAATGTCCATCACACAGCTGGATAAACACATCATGCAGTGGGTGAGCAATTGGCTCACAGGTTGAGCACAGAGGGTAATAGTGAATGGGGGAGCATCAGACTGGTGACCTGTCACTAGCAGGGTTCCACAGGGCTCCATCTTAGGCCCTGTGCTCTTCAACATCTTCATAAATGACTTGTATGCAGGACTGGAGGGGACACTAAGCAAGTTTGCAGATGACACAAAACTGGGAGGGACTGTTGACTCCCTCAAAGGCAGGGAGGCCCTGCAGAGAGACCCTGACAAATGAGAGGACTGGGCAATTACCAACCGTATGAAGTTCAACAAGGGAAATTGCCGGATTATGTGCCTGGGATGGGGCAGCTCTGGATGTTCGTACAGTCTGGGGAAACAGATGTGGAAAGCAGTGGCATGGAAAGGGCCCTGTGGGTCCTGGTCAATGGCAAGCTGAATATGAGTCAGCAGTGCCCTGGCAGCCAGGAGGGCCAACTGTGTCCTGGGGGGAATCAGGCAAAGCATCACCAGACAGTAGAGGGAGGGGATTGTCCTGTTCTGCTCTGCACTGGTGTGGCCTCACCTTGAATATTGTGTGCAGTTTTGGGCACGGCAATATAAGAAAGATAATAAGCTCTTAGAGAGTGTCCAAAGGAGGGCGACGAAGATGGTGAAGAGCCTTGAGGGGAAGCCGTATGAGGAGTGGCTGAGGTCATTGGTCTGTTCAGCATGGAGGAGAGGAGGCTGAGGGGAGACCTCATTGCAGTCTACAGCTTCCTCATGAGGGGAAGAGGAGGTGCAGGCACTGATCTCTTCTCTATGTTGACCAGTGACGGGACCCAAGTTGTATCAGGGGAGGTTTAGGTTGGA
>VZRE01003324.1:0-80628 GCA_013396775.1 Cephalopterus ornatus | reverse complement strand
GGGTTACCTTGTCATAACAGGAAGTCAGGTTTGATAAGCAGGACTTTCCTGTCATGAAGCTGTGCTGGCTGTGACCAGTGACTGCATTGTCTTTCAAGTGTTTCTCAATATTTCCCAGAATAATCTTCTCCATAACTTTACCAGGCACTGAAGTGAGACTGACAGGCTTGTAGTTTCCAGGGTCCTCCTTCTTGCTCTTCTTGAAAACTAGGACAACGTTCGCCAGCTTCCAGTTGGCTGAAACCTCTCCAGATTCCCAAGACCACTCAAAAATCATTGATAGAGGTTTTGTGATGACATCGAAGAGCTCTTTGAGGTTTTGGGGATGAATCCCATCAGGCCCCAGAGATTTGTAGGGAGCCAGTTGATCCAGCAGATCCCACACAATTTCAGGATGGACTGGGAGTTGATCATTCTCACAGTCATGGTCCTCGAGCTCAGGGCTCTGAGATGTCCTTGGTGCGTTATCCGTGTTGAAGACAGAGGCATAAAACCCCTTTGCCTTGTCTCTGTCCTTGTTTGTGACCATCCTCATCTTGTAACAGGCCAATGATATTTCTGTACTGCCTATTGCCATTAATATATTTGAAAAAACTCTTTTTATTGTCCCCCACATTTCTGGCCACCTTCAACTCCAGTTGAGGTTTGACCACACAAATTTTCTCCCTACAGCAGCAAGCAGCATGTCTGAATTCTTCCCGTGTCACTTGACCTTGCTTCCACTGAGCATACACCTTCCTTTTTTGCCTTATTTCCAAGACAATATCCCTGCTCAGCCAAGCCAGCCTTCTGCCTCACCTGCTTGAATTCTGACATCTGCCTGCTTCTGTACCCTCGCGAGGTGATGCTTGAAAAGCAACCAGCACTGATGGACCCCAGCACTTGCAAAAACATTTTCCCAGGGGACCTTACTTACTAATTCCCTGAGCAGCCTGAAGTCTGCTCTCCTCATGTTCAGAGTTGAGGTTTTGCTGGCACTTTTACTCCTGTCACCAGAGATTTTAAACTTGGTCACTTTGTGGTCGCTGTGGCCAAGAAGCCACCAATATCCAATTTGCTCAGAAGGTTCCCTCTGCTGAAAAGCAGCAGATCGAGGGTATTTTTATGAATCGGTCCCTTATGACCTGTTCCATTAAGTTGCCATCCAGGGTTTCTAGGAATCTTCTCCCTGGATTGTACTAGCTGTGTGATGCTTCCAGTTAAAGCTGGAGGCATAAAATGTGTTTCCATTAAAGTTACATTTTAAACCCTGTAAGTCAAATTTATTTTAACAGAAGTATTTTTATACATATGCCAATATTAGACAACAGAGTGGAAGAAGTTTTGCAAAAGTGCATGCATGCAGAAGTGCAATAACTCCAGACTTGTTGCTCCCTTTCACTGGTTTTATCATTCTTCCTTACCCTGCACATTTCAGCCAGCAAACTCATAATTATCCCTGCTGTAGGCTGGCGTCCACTTGCCTTTTGTCAAACTCCAGAAGGGTCAGGTCCCACTTTTTCTTTGTATTCCAGACACAGACCTGAACTCTGCAGTCAGGTCTGAGTTAGGCAAATTCCCAGCAGTTAGTCATTCCCAGCAGTTGCTTCATTCTAAACTCAGCCAGGAAAGAGTCCTGACTCCCTTGTTATTCCTAACAAAACTGTTATCTGTTCCCTCTAGCTTTGGAAACGTGACTCACCTTTGGGTGTTGAGCTGGTGTAGTTCTTTGCTTGATCTAGACAGTAAGTAAAGATAGTTCACACTGCTAGTGCATCATTAATCCACTAAGAGTACTCCTGTTCAAATAGGGCAGTCTAGAGAAGGAAGCCTTTTCATCCATTGATCGTTACTTTTCTTAGATATATAATGTATGTTAACCATCATACTGTACATAGCAATACAAATATAATTCATATGGTAGAAGAAAATTCATGCAACCTAAAGCATAAAGCTGGATCTCTGTTACTCAAATTACCTAACCTAAAAGTTACCTGCTTTTATTTATGTAGAATAAGACTAATAGAGCTAAAAATAACAGTATCTAGAAATATATCCTGCATTCATTGGTTTACATATGTGTTTTAAAATGGTTGTTAAACAGACAGGCTGAATGTGCTAATTAAGAGATACAGTGACAATCTTCATGGAATCTTTGAGAGAAGAGATGGGCAGAGAGTAAAGTAATCCTTCGTTCCTCACTGTTGTATGGTATCACTTGCAAGTAAAGAGAAGGAAAACTTTTGTTCAGAGATGAGACAATTCGGCTTTGAGATAAGTCAAAAAGAGATTCTTAGCCTTTGTCCTGTGCTCTTTCATGTCCAAGTGAATGTGAGTGTGGGGAAAGATCGTCTGTGGCAGATTCAAGAGCCATCATGACCAAATCATCCCATCTTAACTCAATAGTGGTAGCTACGTTTTCACTTAAACCTAAGAGAAGATGAGGGACAGCATAGCTGCTGTTGAATTCAGTCAGGGAGAATGTTTTGTTAAATGTAATCTTAATGATGCCATTGTCGTTTTATCTTTTGTGACTTTATTTCATGACTGAAATCCTAGGTTTCTCAAGTAACTTTTAATCTGTAATCATGTCTAGCAATAAATCTGGCTAGTCATCTGACATATAGCAAAGCATTTCTTACCCCAGCTGGTTACAAATCTGAAAACTGTGGCATAGGGCACCTTTAAAAATTGCTGAGTTATCCAGTACATTATGTTGCTCTTATCTAAAGAGCAGTAGGATAAATCTCCGTGGATATTCTGTGGCAATTTATCACCAGATTAGGAGAGGAAGAAATGTCTTCTTGGGACCAGTGATAACTAGTGAACTTCTCTGACCAGCAGTAAAAAGAGTATGACTGGTGTACTCCTTAATGGCTTTTAACTGAGACCAGACATGACAGTAATCTGTATCTTTGGTGCAATGGTGCATTTGGGATTAACTGTGCACCACATCTCACCTTTGAGAATACTCTAAGTCAATGTTGTCTTTGATCTCTATATGTCTTCTTTCTCCTCTACACTTTACTTATTATGAGTCCAAAATCTTTTCATGTGTCCCATCCTCTTCTGTACATTATCACAGCGATTACCCCAGCTGGGGACTGAATTTTAAGTGGAGATTTTAAGGGCCACAATAGTATAAGGTCAAAGGTCCATCCGTTGAGGTGTTGTTGATCTGGTGTGCCGGTTTTTGCAGTGAGTAGTGACAACACAATAGTATGGCAGAATCATGTTTAGATCCCGCTGAGTGCACAACTTGCATGGCCACATGTCTGTTGTCAGCTGGGTGTACACTGTGCATCCTTCCAAAGAGACAAACTGATTAATCTGGAGCCACAGAAAGAAGTCAAGAGGCCCTTACCTTTTCACTGATAGAAGAGCAGTGTTAATAACAAACTGTGCAGAGTAAGAGAGTTGAAAAATAAGAAGATATTTAATACCTTTTAGTAAGGAAAAAAGAATAAATGACAGTTTAAAAATCATTCAGGATGTTATCTGAAATAATTACTTGGACAACAACATATTGCAGCCAGACTGCAGACACACGCCAGAACTAAAGAGAAAATACTATCAGTGAGTAAAACATCTTGTTTTGGTGCTACCATTGAAAGGACTCAGATTTTGCTAGCTGCTACACTCTCCTCAAAAACTACTGTGGAAATTCTAGGAAAGTTAAAAAATCTATAGTGAAGAATTCATGTTGTAGAACAGCATGATTCAGAGAGGAAAGAGTGACAACATTTGTCTGAATGTACCTCTGCCCATGAGTCAAACTGAGTAGGTGCAAGCAACAGGTGGCTTATACAATTTTGTCTTTTTTTTTTTTTAGTATCAATACCTATGTTTTAATTTCTTCTCTGATGTCTCTTTGATTCAATTTAGCCCTAGCCAGTCTTTTCTTTCTGTCTTTGTACAGTCCTTAAATTAAATCTTCCCTTAACTTCAATTTTGTTTTAAACCATACTTATTAATAAATAGCCCTGTTTCATTTGAACTCTTGCTTTTCTTATATTTTTTCCACCTAATAATAAGATTATTTTAACTTTTTGTCTCATGTTTGCATTCAACATTTGGTTTTGTGATTATCTGCTAGAGAAACAGCTGTTCCCACTGAGTCAATGAAAGGCTTGATTTGTATCACTGGAAAGATGCCACGTGCTTAAACCACAGAAAATACTGAAAACTGATAGCTGGTGGAGAGGAGTGGAATTCTGAAGACTGGAATGAATTTTTTCCAATGAAGACAAATAATATGAGTTAAAGTGTTGGACAGTCTGATGTTTATTGGCTCTGAGAGAGGTCTGGACCTCTACACCCCAAGGAGCTGAATGTGACAGCTAGCATGTGTCACACAATAGAAAATGTCAGTAAAAGGATGATCAAGACTTGTCACTGTCAGGCAGTCCCAATTCTAACAGAAAGGCTGCCCCTTCTTGCACAGTGTTCTATGCTATGCATATTAATCTTAAGCCAAGTTAAAAATACATAGATCCTTCATAGTCCTCTTGAGGTAAATGGTGAAACTCTCACTCGCATGGTACAAAGTAGGTTTCTCAAGTAAGAATATGTCTGACTCTGGGCAACAACAAGAAAGTATGGAAATGTCAAGAAAATGTGTGGGGTTTGTTTTTTGGAGGGTTTTTTTGTGATAAGTAATTTTGTTCTATGACTGACCTACTGAAGCATTCATATCATTCATTAATAATCCTCATTGGCTTGACCAGTCTGATAGCAAGTGTCTTGTAGCTGGGATGGAAAAGATGTTTTCACACTTAAGCTGTACAGACCAAAGAAGAAAGCTGCGTTTGGTTGCTAGCAATCTGGCTGCAGTTACCAATGGATAATCAAAATTGATCTATTTCGGTGTGGCGGGGTGGGAAATCTGAGGGAAGGTTGTTGGCATGAAGGTGGCCTTTAAATGTGATAATACAGTAAATGAGAGAGGATAGATCAGTCACAAAGCCTTGAAAGCACTCTGAGCAGCTTATGTTTGTTGTTACAGAATACAAGGAGAAGAATGGCACAGTCAAAACAATGAGCTAAGAAAACTAACTTTGCTGCTGACAGGCTAGAAGCAAGGCAAGATGGTATTTGTTAAAGCCAGAGAAAAGAATATTGTGGGAAGCAAGTAAAGAGATGGTGAGTGATGTGGTTGTGAGTTTCAGGTGTGAAGAAGTGTTATGCAGTGAGAATTGAAAAGTAGGCAGGGGTAAGAAGGTCACATCTAAGATTATTCCCAGTCATAAGTCTTTGTGGGTAAAGCTAAAGGTAATGGGAAGAAAGACAGGATTTGGCTTTGAACATTTTGCTCTTAAAGTCTTAAGTCAGAGCACTAAGAGGAAATATCATAGCAGCAGACTATTAGTTTAGTTTGAGTTAAATGAGACACTTCTGTAGAGGGGTAATAAATCTGTTGGTGACTGACCTAAAATGATAGATGATTTTTTGTTTACCAGTATGGCTTATTTATGGGCAAAAAGCATAGAGGAAATAAGACTTCAATGTTTCTGCTGAGTGTTGGGTCATGGAGAAGATGAATAAGCACCTTCAGAGCTCTGCTGCAGGAGCACTTGCAGAGGGAGAAGGTTAACTGGGTGAAGATCAGGTTATAGACATTAAATGAGAATCTTGTGCTGCTGCTGAGAAGACAGTAATAGGATGGGTTAAACACTAGTTTTGCCATTTGATCAAGAAAATGATTAGAGGTTGTCTTAAAAGAATTTGAAGGGAGTACAAAAGGCACAAATTCATTTGTAGGGAAGAGGAATCTCATGCTGATATTGTCATCATCATCATCATCATGGCTAGGCTTCGCGAACGAAGATTTGTGAAGGACTCTACCCACGCTTGCTACAAGCGCGCTGATGGCTAAAAAGGCCAATGCGAGATAGACACGTCCGGTTGCAAAAGGCACAGCAATATGACTCCCCAGGTGGTACCGACAGGACACCGTTCTTTCTGCATTGTCTTTTCTCCTCAAGAGTGATCCTGCGTGTATTCTCAAAAGAAGCAGCAGTGTTGTGGATAGTGTGTCTCCAGCCCTCCCGATTGGAGGCCAGAGCAGACCAGTGATGGTGATCAATACGGCCAAGGCTGAGATGTTGTTTCAGGGAGTCCTTATATCTTCTCTTTGGGGCTCCTCTCTTGCCAGTGGCAAGTTCACCATAGAGCACAATCTTAGGGAGGCGGTAGTCCTTCATCCTGGAGACGTGCCCTGCCCAACGCAGCTGCGCTCGCAGCAACATGGCCTCAATACTCGTAACTGCTGCCTGTTCAGGAACTGACATATCGGTCACATAATCTGTCCAGTGGATGTTTAGGATTGTACGGAGGCAGCGTTGATGGAAGCGTTCTAAGAGTCGTAAGTGGTGGCGGTAAATGACCTATGATTCAGAGCCATATAAAAGAGTGGACAGTACAACGGCTCTATAAACACTGATCTTTGTACTTTTCTTCAAGTGATATTGTACACAGCACTGAAATATATGGACCACTAGTGATGAAGATGTTGGAGTAAAGAGTGAGTTTCCCTAAGATGAAAGAGACTAAAGCATGGAGACAACAGCACTTTTCCTTATCTGTCTCTTTTGTGCATATGCTTGTTTGGAAAAGGTCTCTTTCCTTATGCATGTATAAATAATAAATATTCAATCTCGCAAGTTCTGTTAGATCGTTTCACCAGTGTCATCTTGTAGATGTGGCCTCACTCGATGATGGGTGATGTACATGTCTGCAAGGCCTCTATCAAGGCTGTGAGCCAAGGCTGCAAACTGGCCACACTTCCCTTTCCTTCCTGTCTGAAGATGCACTTCTCTTCTCTACAGGGAGCCAGAAGGATTACAGAGGAGCAGTGCACAGAGGGGAACCAACTAGTTCTGGGGCAGCGAATGCTCTGGGAATGGGAAAAACAGACTCAATCCTCGTGCTCCTGAACTTCAGCAGAGGGTCAAAGGCCTGTGGGAAGAGCAGTTCCTCCTCTTTCCACAGTGGCATCAGATTGACAGGGAAGCTGTCTGAAACCCTATTGATCGCTTGTTCAGAAAGTTCAGTAGTGTCAGGAAAATTGAAATACCTTTTCTTCTTTTTGAATTGAAGTCATGAAAGAATGAAATGCTTTCCGCCCTGAGAGGAGTTCTAGCTCAGTGATTCTTGGATGGTTTTTTATTGGGGTTTTTTTGAGTGGAGACACTACAATTTTTCTGATTTGTGTATACCAAATTTAAATGTGTTGGCAACAAGTTTGTCTTTCTTAAATAAATCTTAAATATTAAATATTGTGAAATCTTTAGAAGTAATCAACACTGCTACAGGGCTTAGTGACTGATCAGCCCCAGCCTATACAAAGAGGTGATGTTCCTTTTGCAACTTCTGCCTACCAAGGAGGTGAACATATTGTTACGCTTTCTCTTTGGGGATGGCTTGCATTGCCTGCCAACTGCATCTACTGGGACAGGCAACACAGACCTACAACATTATCACCGGGGCCACAGCATCAGGAGACTGAAGAAAGATGAAAAGGGCATCACATGGTGCCTATTCCTGTACAGTCCCTGTGGAGGACTGCAACCTGGACTGCTGTTTTGTTTGACTGTTTATGGGGATTCCTTGCACATCTTCTTCACCACTGTTTCTCAACACAGTCTGGCATCCTGTCTGACATCCAAATGTGTTGTGTGTGCATATGGAGGAGCAAGGAAGTGAATTGGAAACTGGACGCCAACTCCATATGCTCCATTAACTCTGACCCAACATAAACCACAAAGAGCAACTGGCATCCTAATCAATCCATGTAGTAACCAATTCCCTGCATATCTCCTTAGAATCATGTCTATAGTGATATAAATGGTCCAACCCTGTTTCTGATTTAAAGGAACAAGAGCATTTGTGTGTCTGTTTCACTGGAACAAACCAAGTTTATAGCTGAAGTTGATAATATTTAAAGCATACTTAACAAAGACAGTAGAGCTATAAACCAGATTTCGAGGGATTAAAATACTGTTCTTGAAGAACCCACCTTTCAGGCCAAATATTTTACAAGTACAGATTTTGAATTACTGGATTGTCTGATCCTGTGTGTGCTTTTGGCCCATAGGTCCAGTGTTTCAGGATCTAGACACAAGATTTTTCAGAGCTTTTTGTTTACTTGGTTTTTGGCTTTATTTTTTCTTTAAAACTGTGACTTTTCATTTAAACAGTGGCTGATTGTGAAAAGGCTATGTCTTGTATCAGAACACTCAGTGAGGCATTTCTGTTGGGGATCTTTTTGAAGCACTGTAGGAAGTACTGCCCTCAAGTAAAGTTGACTCCCCTAAAGTCAACATGCTAGAGTGGACAATGTGAGTGACTATTTCAGCAGAAAGTCATCTGGGTCAGCTTAAATCTCCAAGGAAGGTTATTCTTAAGCCTTCTGTAGGAGGACACCTGCCCTGGTCCCAGGGGTACATGTTTAGGCTCATTTTTAATTCACATTGTTTTGAAGGAGAGCTAATCAGAATATGAAAATATTTGATGGTGATTAAATTTAGAATTCCTGGATAATTAGCTGGGGGAAAAAAAGCTATCTGCAGATGCTGAATTCAGCATGTGTCAGTAGAGCTCCAAAAGCACATTCTTCCTATAGTCTTCAGAGATGCTTTTCTGGGGTCATCATGCAGTGTGTTGGGAAGACACTGCCTGAGCACAAAGTACGGTAAGTAAAGATAAGACAGAATGTCAGGGCTCTCCTTAGAGATATGTCTTTTTCCTCTGACCTTGTGAAGCCACCTTTGCAGAGCTATTCAACTTTTCAGAAATCCATTCCCAGCTAGAAAAGAGCAGTTCCTACTGGGAGTTTTGCTGTGCTCCAAGAAACTTTTGTCAAGTTACTGAATAGTGGGGAAGTTCCTAATTGCTTTTAACCATCTCTGTCCTCCCCCCCTGCTTTGTTGCCTTTTCTCTGCTTTTGACTCCTGAGATATCCTGGAGCGGCTCTCAGAGGAAGCATTGAAGCTGATACAAAGATCTCCACAGACAGCACTATTTGCGGTGTACAAGCTTTACTGATCTTAACCCTAAGAACCATATTCTCAAGCTCTACCTCCTAGTGTCTTAGCTATTTATATAATTACAAATAAAGGGAATTCCTGCCACGGTTCATATTCTTGCCTCCACTATAAATGGTTGTATATTTATTTAGATGGGGTGCAGTTCCTGACCATAGCTAGTAAGCAGCACTGCTTACTAGCAGTAGCAGGTATAGATGGTACAATCTCTGTAGCAGGTATAGATGTTGTGGAGCCAGCCAGCCCCACTTTGAAGCTGCTGAGTGTTTGCACTGCATTGGTCTTCCCTCTGCAATCTGTTTGGCTCTCTGGTGGGGCAGATTGGCAGCATTAGCTTCACCAGAAGAACCAAACAAATACAAAAGACTTTTTAAATAGGACACATCCACACACAGACTGAGGTGGCACTTAAGGAGTTGAATCAATAAATTATCAAAATAAGCATGACTGCCCAGTCTGAATCCACACAAAATGGGGTTAATACTGTTTTCAAGGTGAAGGCAAAATCTCTTTGGTTATACAGTCAGAGAAGGGACAGAGGGGAAGTAAAGACCTTGCCAGCAGAATTAGTGATGCTGCTACTGAAAGACTGATTGCACTTCAAAAGCAAGGTGGAGGACTGAAGAAAATTCAAGAGTTGCATAAATGGTTTGAGATCTGCAAAAGCAGCCTTTTTAATGAGAAACTAGGGACGCCTATACATTTTCAATCATCAGTTCAAGGCTCATTAGTGGAATAGGCAGACGTTAATTTTGACATCCTAAGTCTGAGCCAGTTAAGCCTGGTTTCTTCCACTGTGGAAATCAGGTGGAGCCTGAGCAGCAATAGCAAGACAGCTCTGGCATTTGTGCATGCTGCTGCTCCTACTGCTGAGAGCAGGAAGAATGGAGCTGGTGACTGCTGCTCAGGAAATGGGCTTTTTCTCACCCCGGCAGTATTTTTTATGCCGCAAATAATTTCTTTTTCTCAGGAGAGGCAGAAATCTGGTGGTTTTACATGGTCATAAGCATGTGAATTCTCATGTCTCTGAGGCCGTTGACTTTTTGGTGACCTTTTCTGTGCTGCCTTCAGAAACAACTTAATCTGTCTGAGCCTAAGGGGACATGCCCACAACTCCCAAGGGGAACAGAGTGGTATCTAGGTCTCCCAGGGCAGAGCTGGAACATGGCCAGGGCAAACCCAGCAGAGCAGGCCTGTAGCATGCCCTGAGGAATGAGCTAGTCCTGTGGTATATACTTATATTTTTCCTCCCTTAGGACAAAGTTTTATCTCTTATAGGAAGTTTCTCCTTTGAAATATTATAGGGAGCCCAGATAGACCTAATCTTCCTGAAACTTATTCTTTTGCTTCATTATCTGAGAGACAATCTGATCATTCTTCTCAATTAAAATACGTATTTTTACTTCAGTTCTTTGGAGATGCAAATGTCTCTTGCTAGAGCAGAGTCCTTGACTAGCTAATTAATAACTCCTTGAGTGGGAAAAGTTCTCCCTATTCCTCCTCCCTTCTTGACTCTGACATGGTGAAATTATTGTAAACTTACTTTATATTCTCTAACATCAGGTATACATCAAACATGTCCAAAACAAATGTCTAGCCACGATAAATAGGCTCATGACTGAAAGCAGACATAGTGGCAATTAATCGCTTTAGGGTGATGTGACCCCAACAAGCTTCTTACTAAGCGTGTGTAGCAGCCTCCTGTTGCACAGTTACTTCCAAGGAGGACAGAAGGTGGTAATGGACTCCAGAGGTTCTGATACTTCAGTGACTCTGTGAAGGGAGATAGCTAGCTATTGAGACACCATAAATAGAGTGGAAAATTCAGAAATAAGGTTGTATCATTATGTAAGCCATAGCCAATCTCAGAAACCAGCATTATTGCATCTTGCTAAGCTTTGTTAGCGGAGATAATTTCAGGCAAGCATAGAAGCAGCGAGTCCACTGTAAAATGTTTGGAATAAACTGTGTACTTTATGTTATGTCTTATTCTTGTTTCGTATGGAGATCTTTTTCATAATTAGCAGGCATGCAACTGAGTAAATGTGTTACTGGAACTATTGCACTGAATAGTGCTTATTGTTATTTGAGTCGCTCGTGTTTTTTGTGCTGGTAGTTTCGTGACATTGTTAAGAGCTTTGTACCATCATCTATGTGCTGCTCCGGTGTCCCTGTGTTATTGTGATACTGAAGTTCAGATTATTAAAGCAATATTAAGATTCTGGGGGTTTTCTTCAGATTTTTATTCTAACATCAGTGGAAAAAATAGATCCTTTCTGAACAAACTGTGTACCCTAGCGCATCAGTATTCACATGTGCTCTTTTTGGATGACAAATTACCATCACCTCAGTTTTCTCTGCATCTTTCCTGAGCCGAAGCTTCTTAGATTGTTTCTTTATAGTCTTACCATCTTCTGCAATGTAGGTTGCACAACAATAGAATATTTGCCTTTGTTCTTCACAAAGTACTGAAGCAATTTCTGCATAAACTAGCAGAATCAAGCTACCTGGAGACCCCACAGGCGGACAACTATAGGCGGAGCAGCCAGTGGCAGATTAGCCAAACAGCCATGGCCCTCTGCCCCTTTCACCTGTCTTTAAGCTTTGCAAAATCACCAGTTACTGCACCAGGGAAGGGCTAGTGGTGATGTCATGGAACCTCTTTCCTGTAGCAGTGGGAAACCTGGCTCTTCGCTCTCTGCTTCTTGCAGCAAGGGTGGACCCATGCCCTGCCTTCAAAGGGACCAAGTTCTGGTTACTGAAAAAGTGGAGAAGACACAGAAAAATCATACGCACACATGGATCAACTTTAAGCCCATTTGTGTCTGTCTGCATACAAACAACTTATAAAACTATGATATAGCTGCCTAATTATTAAGCAAGGTGCATAGTTTTAAAGGCTGCATATTGTGGAGGTATAAAAGACCCATTGACATTTTTTGTCCTTTTGTTTTTTTAAAGAACAGCTAAATTTTGCTGACCTTTTTATGTGAATGAATTAAAAAGTTTTAAGGCCCTAGAATTTGTTTTTTAAAGTCAATCAAAATTTTGGCATTTCAGTATATTTGGCATTTCAGTATCCCAATTCTCATCACCATAAAGATCAATACTGCTGTCCTTCTCTGTTTATGGTATTTTATTTCCTCCAGCAGCTGGCTTGAGTGTCAAAGAAGATCCCTATGTGTCTGTCAAGCAAGATTTCAGTAAGAAATGGTGGAAAATATTTGTTGTGATGGATTATTAGATACCACCGATTTTTGTGTGACATTCTGACTTCATTTCCCTCAAAACTTTCACAGCAATAGGTATGGGAGCTCATGGTCCTAATAGCAAACATAAATTCTGTAACAGCCAAGTAACTGAGTTATTGAGTTTTTAGATGACATGATTCTGTGAGATGGTTTTCTGACATAAAATGCCATCTGCTTCTACTTAATTTTCCTTGTTTCCTTCTCTAAGAAAACACTGGGAAAACATGTTTGTTCTGAAAGGTAGTTCCTTTGAGGCCTGTTATTTTCCTACATCTCTCTAAAAAGACAAGGTATGAATTTGTTAGTGAGTTACCAGGCCACTCAATATACAGCACATCCAAGGAGCCAAATAAATGTACTTCATTTGATACATCTTGACATAGCTGAAAGTTTGAATTTTAAAGTCTAGTTTACCAGAAGATTTTTGGGGCCACAGCCAGGAGCAGCTAAAAGTTTTATTCTCAAATGATCTTCTGTTCTCTCCAAGGGAGAAATGTATTCACATTTTATGGCCCTACAGTTCACATTGCACCCCCTTATTAATGTTATAGGGAGTAAGACACATCAAAAAGAATAAGAATAAAATAAAGCTTTCAAACCTCTCCATCTTCACACCAGAACAGGATCATTTCAGAGCATTTCAAAAATACTGGCTGGTAGCCAAAAGATACTTACACCAAATCAGCATCAGAGCTTTAATGGCTCATAATATTTTAATGTCTTTTAATATATTAGATTATTATAAGGGTACTATAATATACTAACATTGTTCTCAATTAACATGTAAGAAAGATGTTCTCTGCAATTTGCTCTTTCTATACTCAGTGGGATTTTCCAGACTCTCCCTTACACTGAGGGGAGAGATTAGATTTTCAAATGGCCTTTGCAATGTTTGCTTTTTGGTTGAAAGAGAGTTGTAGTGTCTGCTCAGATATCAATAGCTGTGGGACAATATTGTCCCACAAATATAAAAGGATTTGATTAGACAAGGTGTAGCTCAAACTGCAACTAACACTATGGGTGGTTGCAATTTAATAGACCTTGATTCTATGTTAGGTTTGGATAACCATAGGAAAGCTAGTAAATTGAGACTAGTTATTCATCTCATGTCTTGATTTCTGAAGTCTATTTAAAAAAAAATAAGTATAATAATAATAATAATACTAATATAGTCATTTAAATTTTGAGGTTTTTCCAAGGACTGCAGGGTTTTCCTTTGAAAAAACTGAAATGAGGCCCATTATTTCGGAATTCAGAGCACAATGACAGCAAATGTCTATATTCCATAAAGTTCTTAAGGTCCTTGGATATTCTGATTCAGGTTACTACAATCAAAATTAAGGAGCAAACTGGCTAGATAATGTTCTACTAAATGTGAGGGTGAATTTCATGTCCCTTACAACCAAGATTCATGAGATGCAGGCTTCAAATTATAGGAGAATGCACCTGGGAAAAAAGGTAGAGTAAAATACTCTGCACTTACTGCAATAAACTTATTTTAGAGAAGGACTATACTCAATGGGACATTATTGGGCACCCTGTGTGACTACAGACTTCATAAGTCCTTTGCTGCAGAGCTGGGTATCCCATTTGCCTGCAGCCTGCTCACAGTGAGAGGAAGCTGAAACCAGAGACCACACTGGATATGCTGGATGAGAAACCGAAGCATTTCAAGGAGCCCAATGGCTACAGAAATTATCTGCACTTTGGGAAGTGGATGCTCAGGCCGAGGAAATTCTGCCTGTTTCAGGGTTGTGAGGATATGCTCCCTACCCCAACCAAGTGGAGACACCCAGGGTTGCTGGTAGCTGGGCAGTGGGTATCTCCAGACCTGGCTTGGTGGAGTCATTCCCTTACTTATGAACAGCCAGCACCAAGTTGTTGGGCCAAAGGACACTATAGTCTAGCTACTCAGGAGGCATGTGGGAACTCAACATCCAAGCCTGCAATGCTAAATATTTAATACCCACTGTCATATTTTGACACTAATTCAAGCCCTTGTTGCCAGGCTCAGCAGAATGGACATGGAAAAGGCAATGTCCTCTCACATCTCTAGGTGGTCTGACCAGTTCAAGGGCAAAGAACTTTGATGGGCTTGAAAAGTTTATGCTGTCTTTGCATGTGGTCTGGACATTTAACAGATAAATAAAAAGTTCAGAATCCAGCTGCTGTCAACAAATTTTTCTAAGTACTAAATCTACAGTGCTACATTTGGGAAAGTACATTTGTCATAGACAAAACTGAGCTGCTGAAAAACATTTATTAAAAAAGACTGACTACAGCTTTCAGTAGGCTTGACAAGATTTCTTATTTCACTTTTCGTCTCTACCAAGTGCATTAATAGCTTTTAAGGCTAAATTACATGAGTGCTAGATGTCTCAGCAGTGCATTAGAGATGGAGAAAACAGAATTTTGTGGCTTTGTGTACATGCTTGGTGATCAAGAGAAAAAACACAATGGCTAGGACTGCTTGAAAAACCAGGGGTTTCTCCTCAATCCAAACAAATTCATAAAGAAATATGTAATTAAACAGCTGAAATTCAAATTAAATTTGCATTTCTTAGCTGATATTCCTCACTATATCCTGAATATTTGAATGTCTCAGTGTTCCTGAAAATGTCTTCAAAGCCCCTAAAAACAAGAAATCAATTCAGAGATTGTTTTAGTATACATTTGTCACTACCACTTTCCCCAGTTGACCATTTTTGCTTGCCTGATCAGACACCAGAAACATACCATGTGGGCAAATAACCAGTAGTGAACTGCAAAAGGGAAAAATCTGTGAAGAACTCAAGTCTTGAACAATCATTTATTCTCTGTAGCTTATGAACATTTACAAGCTGAGCAACTGACCCTGAACAAGTAGATCCAAACCCCTCAAAAAGCCCAAGACACTGACAACAGATAAAAGCAGTGAAGCACGTGACAAAAAATTGCAATATTTCCTAAAATCTTTTCCAAATGCAATCACTGTTCAAGGTGGGTAAATGTCTTTATTAGGTGAATTTACCTATTTCTAAGCAGCTACTCATGTCTCTCTGTCATAGCTGTAGGACACAATATGGCTGGTTGTCTAACACAGCTAAAAGAAATAAAAATAGCTTCAAGTAAAATATTGTTTTCCCAGCTGAGTTCCCCATGAGCTCTGGCTGATCTTTCTTTCGCTCAAGTTAAGATAGTAATTTTCATGCACATTACATTTTTCATTCAGACGCAAGAGACTTGTTTAATGAGTTGCCCGAGGTGCAACATCTTTACTTTGAAGCAAATTAAGCCACTTTCTATAACAACATGTAGGGTTGGTTTTGTGTGTGTGTGTGTGTGTGTGTTTACTTTATTGCCACCATCACACTATTGGGAGTACGTATCCTACTACCGGCTACTATTCCAGGCTCTGCACCAACATAACGGTTGATACAGGCCAGTAAGGGTGACTCACTTGCTGTGGGGGCTGAGAACATGGGAATGTGCTTGTCTTTCCATATCATCCAGTTTAAGGAAAAGGAGCAGGAATTCTAGGCTGAACATGGTGTCTCTTTACACCGAACATGAGTAGCATCTGGGAATCTGGCAGCAGAACTGTTCTTCTAAGCTGAGTACAAGCAGGTTGTTTCTGGGAGGATGAGGAGGGTATGCAGGTTTCCAGGGAAGGAGGTAACTGCCTAGGGCAGCTTACACCAGAAGTGAGTTATAGCAAATTATTTTAGCAGTTTGATTGCCCAAGCCAGAACAGAATGCCCTGCATAGTCTTTAAGTGCTAAGCAACACCCATTTGGTTTCATGTTCTTCAGATCAAGCACACTGCCCCTGCAGAGAGGCAGGACTTCTCAGAGCTTGGGACTAGGGTCTGCTTTTGTCCACTCTCTATGGACAGAAGAAAAATTTGCATCTGATTTTGACATTGGGCTCTGCCTAAAGGGTGTGCATAAAGATTACCATGTTTTCATCAAGGTGCTCAAAGCAGATAAATGAGTATATTCTCCACTGCAGCAGATCTGGTCTCAAACAAGGATAAAAGGAATTTGGTGGACATTCCCTGCAGGGCACAGATTCAGCTTTGCACTGTCATAACCATCGATCTCAGCCCATCAGTCACACCTGGTGAGTTGTCCAGAGAGACAACACAAAGGCATTTGCTGAACAGTACTAAAAGGAATTTATGCTACAGGAGACTAAAGTGTCCGGTAGGGTTGTATTTGCATATGACAACCACCACCTCCCCACCAACCAGGTATGATGTATTGCGTCCTTCCTTTGTTCACAGTACCATTCTGAACAACAACTCTGGAGAAGGCAAGCACTTTGAGAAAGTTTTGCAGGTGTTTTTCCTTCCTTGAGCCTTTCTGAGATACTTTAGGAATATTCTCATATGTGAGCAATTCCATAATACACAGACCAAGAAAACAGGAACTGTTACTAAATTAACCTCATTCCTCTCTGTGGAGCCCTTGGCTTCGACCAGTTGAGTGCATTTTATTTCTATTATATTAGAATCTGCTGTAAAGAGTTGTGTTAGAGTGATTTCATTTTTTCAACAAACCTACTCACCATCTGCATTTGGCAAAACTCGTTGACATCAGTCTTTGTTGCTTAGCAATAAACACTTGTGCTGACTCCAGTCACAAAGAGTGTTCATTACTTTGTCATTCAGACATTTTACACAGCCTTGATGGCCTCAGAAATCGTTTATTTACCCTGGCCTTGGATGAGAGGTGGAAGACCTGAAACCCAAATGTGTAGAATGAGAGGAAAGGCACACAGATCTTGAAAGGTGTTGGGCACAAATAGTAAAGAACCTGTAGTAGATCCACAAGCTTGATAATGAATAGAAAAATACCTAAAATAAATCAATGCAATACTATTACTACAAAATATTAAAGCAATTTTAGAGCTTGCTAGACATCAACAATCTTGAACACTATTGAAGTATATGTTTTATAATAACATAAATGATCGCATTCCATCAATATGTGCTAATCAGGATGTACTAATCAGCAAGAATATCTGATATAAAACTGTGCTTTGTGCTTATATTCTGTGCCTGTATATGTAGAATACCTGTGTCAGGTATTCTAATTGGAGCAAAATAGCTAAAGAATTTACATTTCTGTAGAGTTCCATGGTAATTGTCTTGTTACTCATAACTCCAGAATTAGTTGAATTTGGCAACAACTTTTATAGTTGATCTGAGTTGAAATCATTGAGGAAAGTTTTTATTTATAGAAAGTTAGTAGAAGGAATGGTCAAAGCTACACAATTATAATTGCTTTACTCATTTAGCATTGACTATGGCCCACTTCTGTTTAGATGTCTAATTTAAAGATATTAACCTTTGGCACAGAGACTAGAAAACCATTGAACTAGGAGGCTCCAAAAAGGCACAATTAGAATTGAAAATTAAATGGGTCATTTTTCATAGAGCGTAGATGAACAAGCTAACAAATGAATATGACAATGAGTCATCTGAAGTCGGAAAACAGCACACTGTTGGAATATCAGATGATTTATAAAATGCTTAGGTTTTGCTTTTATTTGTGGGCACGTGAAAAATAAGTTGATCATTTTACATGGGTGGCAGCAAAAACGCAGAAATATTCAGAATACGTGATAACACATCTGTCATGAGCAAAAGTGTCCACTGCAAAACACAAGAGGCTTGGCATATTATTCAGGAAATGGCAAAGAAAACTTCCCAGAGGAGAACTTCATTCAGACATTGAATTTGGGCTCAAAATATCTGTTTATTTTACATTGATTCTGGTCTGCTGGTAGAATTTTTCAGTTTCAGTCTTAAACAAAATAGTAATAATAAAAGTAGCCAAGAACTATGAACTAGGCATTTTGAGTTAGGCTGCTGGTGTAGCACTGTGACCTTAACAGATACTCCAGTCAC
This sequence comes from Cephalopterus ornatus, assembly GCA_013396775.1. Classification (NCBI taxonomy): domain Eukaryota; kingdom Metazoa; phylum Chordata; class Aves; order Passeriformes; family Cotingidae; genus Cephalopterus; species Cephalopterus ornatus. The sequence goes on along the minus strand of VZRE01003324.1, from coordinate 62,461 downwards.
ATCTAAGAGAGATTGTGCCTAATCAGCTGATCAGGCACGTTTAAAGACCACAGGTGCCGTGCACCCTTCAAGACTAGAATGAGAGATTGGTAAGTGAACTTTGTTACAAAAGTCACACTCTTTGAAAATGTGCAGCAAGCTAGAAGGAAAATTGCCCCTTCCAGGCCAGCATTAAGTCAAAACATAAGTTCCCCACCTGGAAGGGACAATGCCGCTGTGTCAGTGCAACACTGACCTGAATTGCTCTGGGAGGGGCATGATCATATTGCCCAGAGACTGACACAGAAATCCTGATTTTGAGTCTCAAATAGCTGCTCCTGCTCACTAGGATTTTCTTCAGGAATCTGCAAGGCAGCAATGCCCTGCTGAAGGGAACCTTTATAGCTGTCTGAATGGATGTTCAGTTCAAACATACACAGCCGTTAAGTGCAAACTTGAAAGTATGACCCTCAGCCTTTTTGGAAATATCTCCTATTAAATACAACATGCTGCTGAAATAGAACGCAAAACATAAAGGGAGCTGTGCTGATATAAGGTGAAACTTCTTCCTTCAATATGAAGGATAAAAATGTAAAAGCAACTGGACAGAAGGGGAAAAAACCCTAATCAAAAAGTCACATTCTGACCAAAAAAAAAATTTGAAAGATAAAAGATGACACTTTGAGGAGTCAGAGGCTGGAAATAACAAGAAACCTAAGGCTCCTCTTTCGGTAAGGCTGGTATTCTTCAATACCCAAGAGCATCTGTAAAAGTTTTCTTAAGGAAAATGCTGACTTTTCTAAAAATGCGGTCAATGGAGGAGGAACAGCGTATTCTCAGTGAATGATGGTTTAGGCTCTGTGCTCCTGACAAATCCAAGTTCAAATTAATGACCAATTGGCCTGATATAGGCTTGGAACAGCTCCACTTCTGCAGTGCTTATATTGATATTTCCCTTTCCTCCTATGCTCCTTCCCAGTCTCTCTCTCTCTCTCTCCCTCTCTCTCATGCTCTCCAGGATTTGGTTTTTTCTCTTTGCCTGTTTCTAATTACCTTTTCACTATTTTTCTGTGAAAAATGTGGATGGCTTAAACATCACATTAAGCACTTTTTTGAAGAAAACATAACCCCCATATCAAATTTTGAGTCCTGAATTGTTTAGACAACTTTGAAGTGATGTAGAAAAGTAACATGTGACTCAGCCTGAGGTTGGGCAAAAAACAATTTATTTTTTTTTCTCATGTTTGGATCACCTGAGAAAGGTTAAATTGGATGATCTAATGGCCTGGGATGGATTTCAAGGCTGCAAATAAGGTTAATGAAATGCTAGTGGGACCCTAAGCTGTGGTGACAGAGCTAGCATAGCCCATTTTCAGCCACCTGGAGGAAGGGATACCACACAGGTCCAAGAGGAGGCCAGGGAGTCAGTGGTGCAGTTTGATACTCCCCTTTCCCTGGTTCTCTGGGAAACACCGGCTGCAGCGGTACCTCTCCTTTACCGGGGCTCCTTGGTGCAAACTCATGGCATTAGGGAGCAGATTGCATCCTGATATTCCTTCCTTTGCCCATAAACTTGTTAACCAGCAGGGCAACAGTTAAGCTTCTTGGGTAGGAAGCACTACACTAGGATAGTAGGGAGGTGTAAAGGATTCAAGTAATGGCAAGAAAAAACACGTAATAGGCACCTCTTTATGTGCAAGTCACACCAGTGGGGAACTGTGCCTATAGCTTTTATATGTTTCTAAAAGATAAAGTACTCAGCAAATATTTACAGCACTCAGTAGAATGAGCCTGTGAAACTGGGATACCATGTATTGCCATTTCCAAAGCCACCAAATTGGGCATCACAAAGATAAAATAGAAGGGGCTACAGGGAAAGTAGAGTGGATTAACTGTCATTTCTTCACTATGTCTTTTCCATTTTGTATTTAAATTTGTAATTTTTGCAGTGTTTCACATGAACAGGTGCAACAGGAGAGCTGCAGAAAAAGAATTTTGCTCCTGCTGCAGGTAAAGCTCCAAATTCAACAGTTTATTTCTTCCTTGAGGGATACTTTTTCCATACTTTTATCAACAAAATGGATCAATGACTCACTGCTTGCCAATACAACTCTCACTGCTTTTTCTCATTTCCCTAGAACCGAGACACTAAGAATAAAAATAAATGTTCTCACCACTTCCTGTCCTGCTCTCCAGAAGAAGTGTTTTGGGGATTTAATTTCTCATCCCTGGCTTTCCCAATCTCTCTCTCGTTATTGATGGGAGTGTCCTGTAACAGGAAATGGCCCTGTCATGTAAGTTTCAGTGTGTTAAAGACTTCTTCCAGCTAAAAATAGGTACCAGAGCTATCTTCTAGTTTGCTCCTGTAGTTTTGTGTTAAATTCCAAATGTCACACATAATATAGAGCTTAGAATAAACTCAACCTTTTATGCCATTTAAATGCAATAAATGCTTTTAACAGCCTGCTTTGCAAATGTACTTGAAACTCTATTAAGTGTTTGCCATGTGGTTCATGATGTGTCCATGCTTCAGGAAGAATTGGTACACGATGCATCTGCTGACTTGTTTTAGAGATTAATGTTTGCATTATGGAAACTGGTGACAGTCAAGAACGAGGCCTCACTAGGACCTGTGGATGTACTGATCCCCTTAGGTCCTCAAAAAGGAAATACCTTTGAGTTAATGGTTCACTGCCCCAAAACCTCAGTGGGCTAATGGAAAACATTGTACACCATTAGTGTTGTTACTGATGACATTCAAATCCAGAATATCTAATTGTACATTGAACTGCTGTTTAATCACCATAACATTTATGTATCTGGGTTCAGATAGCACATATTCACCCTGAACATGAAAAATATGGTCTAATTAGCTTCTTCTAATAGAGATATAACATATGCCAAAAAAGCACAATGCTTGCATTTATTGTGTAAAATGTTCTATAATTAGATAATCTCTGATAGTTAATGGTTTGGGGAGAAAGGCTCAGAACTAAAAAAGTCATAGATTCTGATTTCATCAGAGTTTAGTTTTATTTGGATGTAGTTATTACTTGCCCTCTCTTCTCTGTAAGTTAGTCAATATAACAGTAAAATCCATTAAATGCAAGGGTCTTTGGAATTGATTGTTCAACTTGAAGATAAAAAGTTCTGTTTAAACACATCCAAATGCTTTCTGTGAAAACAGTCTCTCTTCTTTCTGGCAGTTCCTTAGTCACCAGAACTAAAGCTATGGAAAAAAAAAAAAAAGCACAACACCAATGCCTTTTTAAAAAATACCTATTAATAATTACAGCTTTAATGAATGGCATGCTGAACATTTAAAATCCAAACTCAGTGGAGCAGCACTAACAGTTTACTCCTCCCACCACCACAATTAGCAGGTCACGGCTGCAGAGAGGGAGAAAGGTTTCATTTTTGGAAGTGAGTGGGAGCAAAGATTCTGACTGAGTGGTCCTGCAGTGCCTGACACTCTTGAGTTTTCTCTGAGAGTGCAACTGAGGAAGAGGACCTCTTTTGGAGCATGGCTATGACAGTGATGAAAAGCAAAGGAACTTTTAAGGCAGAATGGAAGGTAAATTTGACAGATACAGTGGGACACCATTGCCAGTTTCAACACCATCTGCCACAGCCGATGAGCATCATTTGGCCAACACGACAGAAACTTCTACGGCAGCATCTCGGTTCAAACCACTTATTATCAGTACAGCTGAGGGTTTGGCTTTGTAAAGATTAGAATGCTGAGTATGTCAGTTTTGACAGGATTTTACTGGAAGGTTTCCTTTTAACTTTTGATCAACTACGGTTGAGCTCTGTGCATTTTTTATGACAGTGTGTCTAAATCCACCCTTCCCTATGTTGGCAGGATTCCCTCTGTACCCTGCAAACCATGTCTTTGCATCCTGCTTGTATTGTTGCCTTTCATTCGTCTGCCCACGCCTTATTTCAGAACACCTTTGCATGTCAGATGTCCATATCTTTCATTCAACTTTTTCTTGCAGTTCCCTTCTTGTCAAAAACCTCTAAATCTAATAAAGACAGGTGACTATTATTGATTTCTTACTTCTAATTTTTACTTCCAATTTTTACTTCGGTGTGAGTTCGCTAATACTACATGTAAAGTGCAAAAAATTAAAATGGAAGTAAGCTAAAAAATATAATTTGTTAAATCATGGGTACATTTTGATTTACAAGATCAGGCAAATAATCTGAAGCTATATTACACTTTCCAGCCCATGTTAGACAAATTGCTTAATGACTTGCTTCTAGGAATATACAATTTTCATTGCATTAATGGAGGATTTTCACCTTCTTGACTTCATGAATAAGCTGATATAGACACAAGTACATCTCAGTCTGAAGATAATCAAGTGTGTGGTGGGGTGAAATTCACTTCGCTCCTGCTATGCTATACCTAGTGATGTTAAATTCTGAATTAGGATGCATGACTGCACAGTTCCTTTGCAGATCAGAATGGTTTCTTTCTTGAATGCTAAAATGGTTCTGTGGCATGAAGTAGAAAATTTGTGGTACAAAACATCTCAAGAAAATAATTGACTCAGTGAATAATTTATTGAATTTACTGAAAATATTGACCTAGATTTAATGTTTCCATATTCAGAACATGGAAGATGAGTTAAATTGGTATGTTAAGTTAGCCTAGAGTAAGACTGTTGCAGCATGATTAATTTACAAGTGTGAGTTGTTACTCAAGAAGAGCCATTTTGCTATTAAATGCTTGGCTTGGGTTATGCTAACATTTTCTTCAAACTAAGACCAGTGGTCTGATATTGCCAACCATTACTGAAGGCAAAGGCTGTGAAAAAAGATATTGGCAGTGATTAGCAGGCATGGGGTTAGGTAAGGATTGCACTTCTGGATCTTCTAAGTCTTCCCTTTTTTTTTCATCCCATTGGAATAGATCTGATAGGGGGTCCGCATTAGCCTGGTATCTTGTCTTAACCACTTCTGTATTCAAATTGCAGAAGCTATTAGAGACTCTGGTGCCCTGAAGTTTAAAGTACCTTAAATAAGTGCTAGCCTGCTTCTCAGAAGAGTGACTGCTAGACCTGCTTATTCTTTTTTACAAAAAAAAAAGGCATCCAATAGCAGAGAAAATTCAGAATGGAAAACTTTATTGTACGTCCAGCAAGAAAAGCAAGAGTTGGAGATGGACAACATCACACTCAGGTAATAAAAAGGGAACATTAAATAAAACTGATAGATTAATGTAATTTTTCTGTTCATTGTGTAGACTGATGTAGTTTCCTTTGACAGAACCCCCTTCCTATACTGGACATCAAATAACCAAGCTGATATGATGTCAGGCCATTCTAAGAAGCAGAATGTATCACACAGAGCTTTCAGACTAGAGATGTACTGCACCTGTAGGCATCGGCTTGTGTAGACATCTCCTTTCTCACCAGAAAGCATTTTGTCGTGCCCGATTGACATGAACTGTGCAGTTCTTGGTTATGTACAGCAGTCATTGAGCCAGCCGTGCCCAGCACCAGGCATGACTGACTGACTGTTGGCAAAAAGTCTCCAAGAAGGAAGTTACTTGCTACAATCTGTCAGCTGGTTGAAGCTTTAAACAAATATTATTTTGCAGAACTGTTCTCTGCAGGAAGAAGTTCACAAAAGGGCTCAGACTATTTTCAGGGAAAAGAAAAATTGTGTCAGTAAATGCTGGCTACAAGGGAAGGACTTTAAGGGGTATGGGATTTGAAGGATTGTGGCACTCATGAAGGGAATGGTGGAAGTGTATAAGCTGAAAGAGAAAGTTGAAGGGAGATAGATGGCTCAAAAGCTGTGGGGGAAGCAGTCAGAACCTTCAGAAATGTAGAGGAATGGGAGGCCAAGCTTGGATGCTTGCCATCTGGTTGGGGTTCAGTCACCCTTTAAATTGTAATTTGCAACACACAAGTCCATAAGCAAACTAGGGAAAATAACTCTGTATGTGCTAGCAGCTTCAAAATGATGGCGATTTAAAGAGAAAGACAGGATGGCAGAAAGGGTTGAGTGTTGGAACAGGATCACGGGAAAGGGAAAGGAAAAGGCATTTTCATCTTCTTTGCTTCATAAATAAGTGACTGGTAGCGCAAAGAAGGATTTAGAAATCCTACAGTGTTCCCTACTTTGCACAAGAGTACTCCAAGCACTCGTACAGCATCAACTCCTAAAAAACCATATCCCTTTCATTGCAGTGATAACACCTGTGGGCTAATGCAGTCTCCTTCACAGACAAATAGCAGCCTCTGCTGCAGACTTGCAGACCCTCTTTCACTCTCTACCACCTTTACTAAACTTGTCACAAGCTGAGTATAATCATGGAGACAGTGTCTGCAGCCAGACTCTTGGCCCTTGTAACCAACAAGAGCTGAAAAAAGAAATACTAGAAATAAACCTACTGCATCCATTCAATGTGTAAGAATCTCTTTTTCGCTGATTTTATATAGGGCGGTCAGCCTTAGAGAATCCTCACAAATCAAAGGAAATGGCATGCCCAGACTATTTAATAGTTTCCATAACCAGACCTCTGACACTTAGCATCTTCTGTGCTGCTGGTGTATTGGCCAAGATGCAACACTTAGAAAATTTCAGGAATGGACAACAAACCTACCACTGAGCACCAGCCACTGAATCTCTTTTGGAAAGCACATCCTTTTTAGTTCACAGGTGGCATGAGGCAAAAGAATTGACTTGAAAATTACAGCAGTTCTGCAATTTCTTCAAATAGATATAAATCAAGGAATGACTACTCGAAATAACCGACTCCTTACTCCAGGACATGATCAGAGCTAGAAAATAGTTTTGAAGCTTGGAAGATGAAGAGATGTTTGTATATGCTGAGATCACAGTTTTCAGTTATAAACACAGGAATGCACATTTTGACAAGGGAGCAGATGCTTCCAATTATCTGCAATAAGGAGAAGAAGGGACACTTGAAAATGTAGCTGATATTAGGTGTCTGTCAGAAGGCTCTTGGATAAGGAAGAAAAGCATGCAAAATTTTAAAAAGTCATTTTACTTTCATAGCACATTGATTTTAAGACTGCTCTACAAGTTGAAAAACTCATGCATGTTCTGATGATTGAAAGCAAAACGATCAAACTGGAAATCTTAATGTAGAGTGCTTTTCCTGTTTTAAACCATGACAAACTTTACTCATGAAATATTTCCTTTGATGTTCCACAATGTTATTCAAATTTAAATAGATTTACAAGTTTAACTGTGCCTGCTGCTTGCTCATACAGTGCTTATATATGAGGTGAAAATAAGATTCCCATAGAAAGGGACAACAAAATACAGATCTGTACATCATAGAAGACACATAAATGTAGCCTTTTTATTCACCGTTTTGCAATTACTACATGCCACATCCCGGGGCATGTTTTTGATCTGCTATGTGCTTGCTTACCAGGGTGATGTTAAGCAAGGCTGAATGGCCTGCCCAAACTGTGCATGTGATGACAGGCAAATCATGTCTTATCATTTGTTACTTGACCTACACTAACTCAGGCTGCCTGCACTCTGATCACTGATCACATGCCTATTTTTTTTCTCCTGAGCCTTGTGGATAAGACAAGAGCCATAGATGATCCTTCTCCCCATGTGTTAAACCTGTGTTCCAGACAGACCTTCGCATTTTCCCACCACTCTGATAGCTGGGCTGTTGATAGCTCGTCCATGTGACACACAGGTAGATGTGCGAGGTGCCATCAGAAGACACAATGGTAAACATAGATACACAGGTTTTGCACAAGGGTGTGCTGAAGAAGCCAGCACCACGCTCAGGATCATGCCACATCCACCCATGTAGCCAAGCACTTTGACCATATCAACTGCATCTGCCAAATAATCCAATGAAAGCACAGTTGTGAATTTGTTCTCCTGGACAATCCCAAATGCATTTTCATCTGTTCAGTTCCAGCACTCTTCTTTGCTTCTGTGATTGTCTGGGGAAAAAAAAAGTCAATAGAACAGAAACATGCTTTTGGCAAAAGATGTATGCTCTTAGCCTTGTTTCTATTTGAAATGGATGCATCTTGGCTGTATGAAAAAAGTCTTTTTTCAGTTTGCCTCTGCAAAATGTATGAAAAAATATATCAAAGAGAATTTTTTTAGTAAAAATATGAACTTACTTACAATTGAGATAGTATTTTCCTGATAAAATAAATATCACTTTTTAAAAGGCCCTCTTTCACTCCACTGCTTTTAGATGTGGTTTCTAATTTATATGCAGTACTTGCTCGCTCACAGAGCTTACTCACATTTTAGGGGCAACTGAAAATTCTCTTTTCTTGGCAGTTTGTGCAAAACCTCAAATAGAAATAACTGAAATTAATTTGAAAATCATTGTTTTGGGACTATATGCACTCAGTAGTATTACCTAAAATTCTGTCTATAGAAAAGAGTATTGCAATTGATTTAAGGTAACACATTCCTCATTTAGCAAATTTCTTACCGATTACTTTGAGTCAGGTAATTGTTCTTACTGTTGGTGTTCTGCTAAGTTCCCCAGATGATTTGACACTGGCCTATCCTGGCTAATTTATGGTGCCCTGAAGAAAGAGTGGATAATGAATTCTACATTGCAATTAGCTGTCTTATCTTGTTCTTCCTCAAGAACCACAGGAAGCTGCTCAACAATGATAAAGAGTTAAAGAAATTCTGAGCAGCTGGATATCCCCTCTTCTTCCAGACACTGACCTGCTATGGGCAAGTCAAGAAAGGTAACCACTTGCTTATTTGGATGGACAGAAGTCTTGGGGGTTGTTATTAAGACCGCTATTTGGTATCAACATCATTTTGTAAAGAGAGTGAGTCAAAGTCAGTAGACTGGCTACAGCATAAACCAGTAAGATCCTATGTCCTCATTTACCTGCTTGGGAAAAAAGACAAGGAGTTCAAGGAAGCAAATCTGAAAGGGTATGATAAAAAATGTTTAAAGCTTCTTGAAAAGCTGCAATAGGCCTTTTCAAACATATCCTGATGTTTGAAGTTTGTTGAACAAAACAAAGTTCAACAATGACTACTGTAAGAAGTTAGGCACACACGGTCCGCTGAAAGTGCTGCCAGTATGACACCCTGGCTTTGTGGGCTTTACACACCAGTCTCTTCTGCCTCAGCAGTATACACATTAATTTTTTTCCCCAAACTATTGTCTCTCAAGAAGTTTAAAATAACAGAATATGAGAAAATGGAGACAAAAAATAAAATATAACCAATGTCATTATTTTGACTTAAATTTCAATTAAAACTTAATTGTGTTGTAGTATGATGCCAAGGGGCACTTGGAGTTGAATTCATAGGCCTTTAATGGCATTTTAGACATTCTGGAGTATCTGAGACACCTGCACATATTTTAACAGATAATATAGGACCTGTGGGAGACTTCTGTCTTTCTGGAGTAAGAAGGTAGGAATAATGTCTTAAAGTGATGCTAAATATAATTTTGTCTAGGATTAGATTTGAAAGGGAACTACAGATAAAGCTCTTCTGTGTATTTGTTCATGTCTAATTTCTACCATACATAGATATGTAGTATATTAGCAGCTTTACTAACATAGATTTAGTAAAACAGTGGAAACAGAAGTATCAAATGTTCTTTTCATTTTTAGAATTGACAGGAGGAACATTATCTTCTGAAATTCTGCATAGGCATATTGCATAGTTAATATTCTTTAATGACAATTCTGCACATTAATAGAGGTACTGAGTGATTCACTGTATAAGTAAAGGTAATTTTAATCTCAGCTGGACACCAACCACATCTACTGTCATGTGACAGAAAAAAAGAAAAGACTAGGGCGGATCCAGCTGGGAGTTCTCAACCAAAATGCCAGTTATGTAGAGCCTGTAATCATCTTGTTCTTTAAGGGCAAGGTGACAATAAATCAGGAGAAGGAAGAAGTAACATTAGTGATATCACATGACATGCAAATTCATGAAGCATTCCATATTTTTTTTTAGCCTAGAGAGGAGAAGACTAAGAGGGGATCTTATCAATGTCTATAATTATCTGAAGGGAAGGTGCCACAAGGGTCAAGCCAGGGCGCTTCTCAGTGGTCCTGAGCAATAAGGATGAGAGGCAGCAGGTAGAAACCAGATCACAGGAAGTTCCACCCAAACATGAGGAAGAAGTTCCTTGCTGTGAGGGTGACTGAGCACTGGAGCAGGTTGCCCATTGAAGTTGTGGAGTCTTCTCTGGAGACAGTCAAAAGCTCTCTGGATACAATACTGAGTAATGTGCTCAAGGGGATCCTGCTTGAGCAGGTGTGTTGGACTAGGTGATGTCCAGTAGTCCCTTCCAACCTTACCGATTCTGTGACTCAGTGTGTGTTATATATTTGTCATCCAGATTAAGGGAGTTAACTATGCTATTATACTAATGTGTTTTATTTAAAATGACAACATGAGTATGTCCCAGGTAGAGGCATAGGGGAAAGAGCACTTTACAGTATATTTGCATATTTTCAAAGGCCATTTCAATGTAGTGCAGGTGTTTCACTGTGGATTGTCAAAACACTTTCATCAAATATGTATCAATAAAATTGGTAAGAGGAAGATTATTCTCCTACAAAGTTTGCCTCAATGAAGATATCATGAATCCATATCAAAGCTAAGAAGTAAATATCTGAATTTAAATGGGTTTATGAAAAGCAAGTGTAACAGTTTGGATCTGGCTTTCCCGCCGAATGCTCAAACCTTACAGTTTGCAGCCTCTCCTCCCCCACCTCCTATGAACACAAGGGAAAGCGACAAGGGAAAAGCTACTGAAACGCCAAAATGACCAAACTATAGCTGTATAAAAATATATACATGTATTTACACTTATATACAATTAGAATACTATGTACACAGAAGAAGGGATCTCAAACACCTCCCCCCCCGCCCCGAAAGGAAAAGGGAAAGGGAAAAAAAAAACAAAATAGATATGTACAATTAAAACTTAGGAACAACCAGTAAAGAATTAACAGAAGAAAATTTTACTACTTTCTTCGAGATAGTAGAACTGCATTAAGCGACTGTTGGCACTCTCTGCTTTTTAAGGTCTACAAGGCTTCGCTAGGCCTCACTCTTCTGCACGAGCGAGTCAATAGCAGAGAACCTGCTCTTGGATTCACTGGAAAGGAAAGAGAAGGAAGAGGCTTCTCTGCCTTCTTATTTATACCCTGGTTTATGTAAAAAATCGTATGGAATACTGGGAACATGTAGGAAGGTCTAAAATCAAAACCACTACAGCAAGAAATAACAGAAAATTAAAACCTAGCAACTGAGCAGATTCCCTCTGACCAGAGTGCAAGTGGAACACAGTGTAAGTTGACAGGCAACTGATTTTTGAACATGGTATCTTGTTTCTCTATTCAGCCACTCAAGCAAAGGAAGTGTTGAGATCCATTTTCCCACTTCCCTGTTTGACTACTAAATACTACTGACTTTCTGAATCAGATGTTCATATTCAGATGCATAGATCATTTCTATCACACATAGCACAGCTTGCTACATAAAATTGCCAAACCCAACAGAAATTAAAGACACATATGTAGTACTACCCAAATTCAAGATTTAAAAACTCTTTTTTTTTTTTTAAGCATTTTTATAAAGCCATCCAGAGGGTAGAAACTCACTTCTGGCAGTGCCAGTAGGACCAAAATGTATTTTGGGTAAGATATGATGAAACTTAGAGTAGTATGAGAGGATCAAGAGACAAACTGACAAACTAAAATACTGAGAAGGTAGCAGCCATTGGTAACAACCATTTTGTTACTCTGCACGCATCTTCAGTGTGCAGGTTAGTATCTTGTGCGAAGAATCTGTCTATCCCAAAGACTTCCCAGGTGGTTCTTAATGTAGAACTGATCAAACTGTAAAAGATAAGATACTTGAAAATAGTCAGTAGAAAGCTGTTGAAATGATGTGTAGGACAATCTTCTGCAGATACTTAGAATATCTAGGATGTGTTTTTTGTTTAGTGTAAGGTACTCAATAATGAAGGATCATGCATATGCTGGACAGGCCACTCAGGACCACGGTTCAGCCAGCTATAACAATTGGACAGAACAGCAGTTTGGGGAGTGCCTCTTGATACAATTAAAGGTGCTGCTGGAGGGACCCTTGCAACAGAGATTCTCATTATCACTCAGACTGCAAGTGGACTGCTTGTTTATGAAATTTGTTTTCGTTTTCCCACCTATTTACCCTATGCCGAAATCCATGAATGTCTGTGCTGCTCTGCACTTCTTCTCTGACAGCAAGTCAAAGTCAATCTAAGCCTAGATTGTGTAATATATCAGCTAAATGTGAAGAGGCTGGCTCAGGCACTGGAGAAGTACAGTTGTATTAATAAGGTGCTTTTCCTGGGCTAATGGTACTCCTCAGGCAGGTGAACAGACCTAGGGGAGTACCATGCTAATGCAATTAAAGCACTTCTAGCATCCTGTGCTGGCTGGTTAGAGGTAGCCTAAGAATTTTTTCAATACAGATATTCTCTCTGAGACATAGAAAAATTGGGCTACATTGTTTTCCTTTGCAGATATTTTTTCTTTTCAGGCATAGATTTTTAATGCTTTGGCTTCAAAAAAGCAGAGTTACAAGGGCAAAAGATGACAGCAGCTTTAGTCTAAATTAATCTAAATTAACTGTATTCCTTTTCTTCCCTAAAAAGGCAATTATTATCTTCCTAACACCATCTGAATAACACCAAATGATTTATTTTGATAAACCTTTCTTTGCATAAATGCATAAAGACAGAAGGATTTATCAGTATTGGTGAAATAAAAGTCTTATATTTCAAATATTTTTATTGATGTATTTCTTCTAATTCTATGTCTTGGACTACATGTTACTGCTGGTGGTTGCTTGCCAAAGAAAAAAGTAGTCCAAGACGTCTGTGTTTCCAGCTAGGAATCTTGGTTAATCTAGTGCAATGATAGGTTTGCATAAAGATTGTTTATTCTTTAGAGCCAACTTCTTCCACCAAAATTAAGACTGCAGTGTGCTGTGGTCGGGGTTGGTTTTAAGGACCACTGAATGTGAACATCTTTCTGTGATGTTACCATTAATATCTGTGCTGTGTTTAATGACCATATAAACTTTCAATGAGTGAGAAGGGACAATTTTATTTTATTCTTTTTGTATGTAAAAAACTGAAACCCTAACCTTGTTTGAAACCTGCAGATACTATTTGAACAGTCATAAAAACAAATAAGGATGATTAAACTACAATAGCAATGAGGTCAAGTCACTATGCCATACTTTAGATCTCTAAGGAAATCTTAGATCCCTGTTTCTGTTACAGCACCATTTTTCTATTATGCTACCTTCTATTTATCAAAAACCCTTCTTTAACAAATAGGAAAAAAGTTCCATGTGGTGCAACTATATTCTAAGTGATCTTCAATTCCACTACAGTGCTTTCTCATACAAGAAGGCAATTTTTGGTCTGGATTCATGCAAGAAGAACAAAATAGCCTGCCTATTTTCTGTCTTAGCAAGTTTTCCAAAAGTAACCTCGAATTACTCAAGTCAGAGTCCCTAATCTGTCCTTTCTCACTAAACAAAGGGCATGTAACAAAAGGGAATGGCAAGAGACTCTGACCTTATGGGGGGTGGGCGGAAGGCAATTTTGCTGTCAGGTAAAGTTGCTGTTTTACAAGGAGAATCAGAATTGGGTGTAAGATATTGAAAGGGCCATCCATGCCTTTGAGGACCTGGTCTATATGGAAAAACCTAATGGTGGGGCATCCTTTAAGCAGTCACCATGCAAAAGGAAAAGCCTCATAGGTTTTGCCATAAAAAGACAGCACAAACCAAAAGCAGCCAGTGGGTTCATGACTCAGAGACTTTACAGTAATTTTCACTCAGAAAAGGTGGGTGCTCAGGAGCTTCATTAATCGTGACTCTCGAGACTTTCCAGCTCTGTCTAAGACCACAATGGGTACAAAGAGTGACAATGGTGTGAAGCTCTCTTTGTCCAGGGTCATAAAGACCTTCAAGGTGCCTATAGGGCCCTGATAGTGTACAGACTGGGGCTGTTTGTTTTTTCTTATCCTTATGTCCATGTTGTTTCAGAAACTTGCAACATTCTCCACCTGAGTGGCAGAGGAGGGAGAGGACAGGGATCTGATGTGGTCTGGTTCAATACCTGCCCAGGCATCCAGGTGTGTTAGACAGGAGAAGCAGCCAGTCCCCATTGCCATAGGCACCAGCCCCTGCCAGCCCAAGCTGTTGCAGCCCTTTTTATATCCACCATGGGCTTCCCATGTCACCCACTCAGCCTTGGCACAGCCACCACCAGCATTCTACCTGCAGTGATTCAGCCATGACATTGAAAGGGTTGGTGTCTGGAGTTAGTGATGCATCACTATGACATGGCTATTATCTTCCACATTTCAAGAGGGAAGAAAAAATTGACGAATAATCATCATAATAAACCTGAACAACTGGTTATGCAATGGAGGAAAATTAAGTAGCTGTAGCAGCAGTGAAAAGGACAGCAGCTCAGCAAAGGTTGAAAGAGAATTAGAAGCAGCAGGTCCTACCTACCGCTCATTTTTAAAGATTTATGGGGCACTTGCTGCTGAGATTTGTGGGTTTGAAGACTGAATGCTGGAAGAACGATGCTTGTCAAGTTGACTGAAGGTAGTATTTCACTATTTTCAAATTAAAGACATTTCCAGCAGCAAACCCTGCATCCATGAGTGGCTGACAGTTCTGTGGAGGTTTCATTGTGCAATTTCATTTCTTTTCCAGAGATGAACCAGTGATTTTGCCAGAGACTCTTGTGTGCTACATACTTCAGAAGGACACTACAATGTAATACATGAATTAGTTTCCATCTACTTGGTTCACTGTACGATATTACATTATCTTTAATTGACAGGACAAGAGGCAATAGGCACAAACTCCAATACAGATTTCATCTAAACATCGGGAAACACTTTTCCACTGTGAGAGTGACTGATCACTGGCACAGATTGCCCTGAGATGTTTTCAAGTCTCCGTCCTCGGAGATATCCATGGTCCTGGGCAACCTAGTCTATGTGAACCTGATTGAGAAGAGGGTTGGACCAAATCATTTCCGGAGGTCCCTTCTGACCTCAACTGTTTACTAATTCTGTGATCGTTGATGCATGAAAATAATTTCTTTCCCCATACTTAATACCTCCATAATTATTTTAGTTTGACAAATGTTAAAGTAAAAATGTGAGCAAGGAAAACTGATTTTGTACAGAAGAGAAATGACCTTTAAATAATCAAGTTCAACTGCAAATTATAATAAACTTCCAGCATGTCCCTTAAATGCTTCAACTTCTGTGTGTGCCAACTGTACCTACTGTTGACATTCAGTGACAGGCAAGCAGGGAAGTGGTTGAAAATTACAGGATCCTGTTGGTTAGAGATAGGGTAGAGGAATATTTAAAACATGCTCCCAGACACCCCCTCAGAACACAATATCCAACTCAGCTGACGTGCTGAGTATTAGTAGTTGGTCTCTATTCCCTTTCTTGCTGTTTTTAACATTGACCTGAAAGGAGACACTGGCTGGCAAGGTCATTCCAGCTTCCCCTTTCATCATTTTTTTGTGTCCTTTGCTTCCAGGATGCCTTGTCTAACGGTGTCCAAACAATTCCTGGGTTTGAAGAAGCTCCAGGTATTTTGCCTGCTATTGGCTACACTGTACTTTATACATTCTACACTAGACAAGGCAAAAAATGCATTAAGAAAAAACACTTGTTGCTGTGGGCTACCATGTAATGGTTTCACAACAGATCCAGGGAGCTACCTGTAATCAGGTGGTGAAGCATGGTGCTTCCCTTCCAATAGCTGTGATGAACTTTTGATGATCACTGCCTCCTCAGCCCATTGTCAGAGGGAACATACAATAATAAGGTGTTTTATCTCCGAGCAATCATCACACACTTTCATTTTATGTTTTGGTCAGGTTTTGTTTGTCTGTTTTTGTCAGGATGGGGTAGGACAACTTTAAAAAAAGCAACCAAAAATAAAAATAAGAGAGCAAGCCCCATCCAGTGCATTACCAGCATTCCTTAGTTTCCTCAGTTTTAACTTTATCTGTTGCTGGCATATGCAAACAGTGTCTGGGAACGTGGTTGCTGTTCAGGAAGCAACGGTTATGTAAAAATAGTCACTGTAGTAATAAAGTATGGTAGATGTCTTCCAAGGTGGAGAGAAACATGTTTCTGCTACCCAGAGAAACCTATGGTCCTATACAGTTGATCGCTGCAGATTTGTACTGATTGAGAGAATTTGAAAACTTGCTTATCAGTGCACAAAAAAGAGAAATATTAAAGTTTCCAGAAGGGCAAGGGTGGGACAGTATATAAACAAGAACAAAACACAACAGAAACCACAGGAACCTACTGAACAAACTATCAGTCTGTTTATTTTGGCTTTAATTGGATTCTCGTTTTCCTTCCAATCTATAGATGTTTTGGCTCTTGGGATAGTTTGAGAGGACTGGTATGATTATGTCACCAAAGGCTGTGACCTACTTCAAGCCTCCCTCCTTCCACTCTTTACAGAAACTGGTATTCTTTCAAAAGGAAACGGAAGAAAAATAGTCCTGTCAAGATTTAATGATGCAGAAAACAATAAGAAAAACATGTGTTAATGTGATAGTCTTTGTATTTTACACAGGAAATACAAAAAGGCAAAAAGGGATTTAAAAGATCACCTTTAAGTCATCCAATTCTAAGGTTTCAATAAACAAGTACACTGCACACTGAAAAACAAGCTTTGATTATTTTTCTAGCCCCTAGAGAAGCAGCGGTAAAATCAGGAGGACCATTATAAGATGTGAGTAAGAAGCAGCACCCAAGGAAATGAAAAAAATATTAGAATTGTTATTATCTATGCTTACAATAGAAGTATTGCATAGTAGATAAGAACACTGGAAGGATGCTTTTTTCATATCTTGCCTTATATCTTTCTGAACAAAACCCCTGTGTAGACAACAGAAGCTTGTTCTAATAACAAAAATGTTGCCTGAAATGAAATTCTTGACATACCAATCATTCTCAGTAGCAAAGCCATTTTTCATATAAAACAAATTTTGAAGTAGGTTTTAATGAATGTCTCAAACCAACTCATCTAGCTTATTTTCTCAAGGATGGGAGTATTTAAATAAATTCAATAGAAAATCTACTACAGAGACACCACAAATGCACCCTGCCAAATCAGATTATGTATTTTTAAAGGACAAAAGGGTACACACTTTCTTCATAACTACTTAAACATACCTATTTTTTGGCTAAAAATGGATGATGGTTTTGATTAAAATTAATTGCCCTCTGTGAAAACTCCTCCCATTGCACCACAGTCAAGATGAAAGTTTCCAAAGCAAACAGGCTTCAGACCAAAGGCTGTGAAAGGAGAAACTTTTTTCTGCTATAGCTACAGCTTCTCTCTCATTCTAAAGCAAGCCTTATAGACTAACATAACATAGTTGAGTAACTCCTTATATAATCTGTTATCTCATTTTCTGAATTAATTTGCTATTATAACTTAATGGAAAATTTAAGGCAATAACTTAGGAGTGAATTTACTAAGGTCTTCATTTTAGCAGTACTGAAAGTGAATTTGGTGCGTGTTCTGTGACACATCCCCAAGGTATTGCTTTGACAGCATATAAGTCTGCTTATCTGTGTTGTAGAGAAATCAAAATTTATAAACCAGAAGTGGACAAAAAGTGTAAAAGATCATAATAAAGATCGTGTCTTAAGGTAAATAGTCATCAGCAGATGACAATGAATGAGTTCCCACTTCTTTTTAGGGAAGGGAAGGGAAGGGAAGGGAAGGGAAGGGAAGGGAACTGACTCACTAACACATAAAAAATCTGGTTTGATTTTTAGAAAGATATACAGAATGCCAGATTATACCTCAGCTAACACCTAAAACTTCACAAAAAAAGTTAACCTATATATAAGAACCATCCTGGAACAATCCTGCTTCATTTTCTGTCAAGGGCTGCTTCATGAAACATTTGAAAACAGGAAAAGGAAAATAGAAAATAGAAGTGGAAGGCTTTTTGACTTTCCAGCTAGCTCGGTGGTTTTCAGAAAGACATAAGTGAATTCTATTCACCTCATATTAAAAAGTAAATCAAATTTTATATATTTCTTGGGGGAAAAAAATCCGATTTTTAGCTTGTGAGCTATAGCTTTGTTGTAACTTTGTTTCTCTGTGTATCTCTCAAAAAAGAATGCCTCTGTGTTGTCTTTCCCGACACTTCAGCATTCCTCAGGAGGGTGAGAAATGAGCAAAGGTATAAAGAAAACTACCCTGTAGCTTGAGGCGATAGGGAGGGCACCAGGAGACAGCACTGACAGGCAGAGCAGTGCACACAACAGCAGCTACAGCCTCCTGACTCCGCAGCATTCAGGCAGCTGTATTGGCTCATAAAGCAACATTTAACGTGATCTTTCCCTGGCCTGTGTTAAATAATAAAAGCACCATTAAGACAAAGTAGCAGGCCTTTTAAATGCAGGAAACCTGTGCCAATTACAATGATCATGCCTGACTAGTAGATCGGGGTAAATAGGAAGGGCAGATGAAGAAGCAGAGGTTTCTGCAGTGGAGCTCCACGGAAAAGTAACCTAAAAATTCTAAGCAATTTAAAAGGGGAAATTGCTTTGTGTCACATTGCACTTATATTTGATGCTGGAAAATAAAACAGGTCTCTGAAACACAACAGTTGGCTGCAGCAGCAAGTTCTTCCTGAGCTGAGGAAAAGAGCCAGATGTCTTATAGATAGGCAAGCAGCTGCTCTGCAGACATTTGATTGCTGTTTTATATCCAATATCTAGCTTAAATGTGCCACACAGCTATCATTTGTTTCTATCACATAGCTCATACTTACAGGTTGGAGTTTGACTTTTAAGTTATTGTTACAAATCTGTGTTCAAGCCTCCTTCACCTGCCCTGTTTTACATGCCATCTGTCCTCCTAAAGCAGAGAACAAAACAATTATGCATCTCTACTTAATAAAATCTGTAACTCTTATTCATCTTTATCTAAAGGAAAAAAAATAGTCAAACCTCCCATGACAAATGAAATTGTTGTTGTAACTTTTATCATCACTGGAATAAAAACTTATTACTTTTTATTGCATTTAGCTATTGACAACCTGTCTCAATGCAAAAATATCTCAATGTAGTGTTTTTCCTTAAGCAAGTTAGTTCAGTCCCATACACCACGTCTATTTATTAATTATCCTTCTAGTTGGAGAAATGCAGAGAAACACACTGGGGGAAAGTGGAATATTCAAGCCTGTTGCACAAATCTTTATGCTGGCCCTAAGTGGCAGTTCGTTATATGGACTCCACCGTGGAGTGACCAGCCTGACAGGTTGCAGACTCTTGGAAGTCAGGAAGGTTTTGGTGGGTGTGCTGCTTTCAAGCACCTGCTGAAATAATAAATAGATTTTCACAGTCATGAAAAATGTATAGATTTCCTCCAAGTTTTTCATACAGTTACTGAATGCTTTTGATTCCCATTCTACAAAGAGAACATCAAAATAAAGAAGAAAATGGTATTAAAACATCTGCTTCCTTTTGGAGATACTGGTTTGTAAATGCCTTTTCGATATGCTGACTACACAATTTGACAGTACCTTAAATTTCAGGGTTACATGACATATGTTAGCACTTGATCTCATCTGCCCACCAATCTGTCATCTCTGATTAATTTAACTTCCCAGCCTCTTAAGTAGCATCCAAATGCTTCCAGATTTAAAATTATAATAATAAAACAAATATAGAGGAGTAATTTGCCAGAAAATGTATTTCTCATTTTCTTATCAAATATATGTGTTTTTTCCAAAGACATCACATCAGCTTGATTTAATGTGATTTATTAATGCTAAATCCATTTCTGTAGTAGGCCTTAGTTCCTCAGAACTTAGAAGCCAAATCCATTTCTGTAGTGGGCCTTAGCTCTGAGCTTTAAGGTCCAGGGTGGATAAGGTAATGTATTATACAGTGACTTGGTCATATAGCAGAACTGCTTTCTGCCATTGCAACACATTATTTCCCCTTCAAAGATAGACTTGTGTAGCTGTGCTGCAACTAAACCATATTTTTGAGACAAACAAAGGAAATGCAAAACAATTCCAATTTAATTCATAAATACCTCCAAAAACTTTCCTGAAAACATTTGCTGTACGTTATATTTCACAAACAGAACATGCTCCAACCTAGTGTGGTACAGTAACCCTTCAGATATCAGCAGTACTGTGAAACCTTATCTCACTTCTGTTACTATGATATAGATGGGAAATGACAGTGGCAGCATCCTTCAAAATCTCTTATATTTTTTAAGTGTATCTACCTGGTGAAAGGTTTTGCTAGAGTTTGGAGCAGTCTGCCCCAGTGACAGCTCAGCTGTTACTGAATTGCACTGTGACACCCTTTATTATCAGTTCTCCCACCCTCTTCCTGAAAATAACATTCAGCCACGGTGGTGTTTTGGGAATTGAAATGCCTGGAAATAGTCTTCGAGCCAGAATGTGGTTCCAGAAACTACAAAAAGGGCAGGTCTGGATAATGAATATAGCTATGGAAGGTACCTATGGAAGGGTAAATAACTGCTCAAGGACAAGCCTTAAACAGAAAAAAAAGAGCAAACTCCGTATGAAAAGTTTTAAGTAGCTCTAAAAGTGAAATGATACATTTTTACAAAATGCTGTGGGCTTTTTAGCAAATCTGAATGCAGTTCTAAAGCCCTCTTTGTAATACATACTAGTGATGTTGCTACCCAGTAGGACAATTATGGGATGCTTCCACTCGTAGGTAGGACTAAGCTACTGCATAAGCATAGGATGGCATGTTTTCCAATTGATTAACAGATCTAAATTAAAAAAGTTCAGGACTTTAGTAGACCAGAAGCAAAAGGAGATAATGCATAGGTTGCTCATGAGGATATCTGCAGCCTGAGGTGTCACAGGAGCTCACCACCACCCAACACCAAACTGCAAGGGGGCAGCAGGAGGTTGGGTAAAACCAGGGCAGGCAGGGAGGCCAGAGAGGTGTAAACTGATTTCCTTTCCTCTAAAGTTATCACCACAGTGCAGATGGCAAGTGCTTTTTCACAGATGCATGGTTTTACCAACTCATGTTCATCTCATAATTTTTTATGAGGTCCTCACTTCTTTTCTGAAAAAGCGTACAACAGCTACATGACCAGTCTTGTGCCTGTGCTTGGATAGATGGCTATTGTTGTTCAGGTACAGATCCACATTCTTTTTCTAATTGAATTACATCCTGGCCTGCCTCAGATCTCTTTTCTAAATTATCACAAGTATTTTGAGTTTTAGTGCTCTATCTGCATTTCCTCCTAACCAGGTATCATTTGCAAGTATAATAAGCCCCCTTACTTTTCCATCAACCAAGTCATTGAAGAAAATATCAACTAATTCTGGAACAAGGACAGATTCCTGAAAAAAACCCCACTCAATGTATTGCTGTAGTTTAATGTCTTTCCTTTGCAGCCTTTTCATTTAGACCATATGTTCCTAGCTTATTTATGAGAGTTTTCTAGGAGACCATGTCCAGAGACTCACTAAAATCAAGATGTGACACCAACTGTTTTTACGGAGCCACACGAAACATTGTCCTGTAACAGAATGGCATTATTTTGCCTTGACATAGTTTTATTGACCACTCCTTTCTGGTTTTGTGCTATTTTCTAAATGTTCACAGCCAGTATGTTATTTTTTCCACTATTTCTGCAGGAATTGAGATTAACTCTCTGGATTACAATTTTAACCTCTCTCTTCTTTTTTTTTTTTTTTTTTAAGATAAGATAATCTACTCTATTCTAGGTTTTCAGAATGACATTTTGGACTAGCTGATCATAAAATAGCTTGTTCACTTGCATAACTTCAAGTGTTTTCTTTCTCCTTTTAAGTTCTTGCCCTTTTTGTCATGATACCATCTGCTCACAACTGACCTTTCGAGTGAAACAAAGAAGGACCTAAATCTACTGTCTTTCCAGGCATTGTTTGCAAAAGTCCTTCACTCTGCAGAGAAGTGGACCAAGTCTCCTTAGCTTCTTCTACCTGTTGGTGCACTGACACACTGAGAAGGAAACATCACCTATGCACCACATGGTTTCTCTGCTTTTGACTTTCTCTTTGGCCTCATATTTTCATCCATTCATCTTTCTTTAAATTCTTTTCCTTGGCAAGTGATCTACAGCTCCTACCCTTCCTCCGCACTGTCATAACTTGCAATTTTGCATAGCTTTCTTTTGCATAGTTTTGCATAAAATTGCATTTAAGATAGTTCCTTTAAAGATCTGCCTACTGTGCTTAACTCTCTCTCAGAATTGTCTCCCACAGGATCTCACTTACCAGTTCTCTGAATTTCTATAATCTGCTCTGCTGAAGCACGTTGTGGCTCTTCCTGTTTGTCATGAATTCTGCTGCTTCATCATCGCTCATGAAGTGCCCGAGTTTCTTTTAACTGTTACTTTTTCCTTTAGGCTCTACCAAATTAGGAGAATCGTATTTGGAAAATGTCATCTCTCTTTGCATTCTCCAACTTCTATACAGAAAATTTCCACTAGAACTTTTAAAAAATTAGCCAGAGTGCCTGAGGGCAGCTATATTCCTTCCCCAATGTGGAGATTTTTGAAATCAAAGTATGCTGATGGCACTGAGTACAGGGGTTTGGATAATTCTGCTTACAAAAGAGTCATCATGTGATTTTCTTGATTGGTGGCTGCCTATTGGCTCCCATCAGAATGTCAACACTTTTTCTCCTCTAAATTGTTCTCAGAAATTATAAGACAGTCTATGACCCTTTTTATTCTTAACCTCAGAGCAAGTGATGCCTGCATGTACAATAACACATAACACCTACATCTTTGTCTACTTGTCCTGAACAAATTCTACTGTTTATATTAATGTTCCTGCTAGATGAATCATCCCATCAGGTCTTTATTAGATCTATGAAGTTATAACTTTGAGATGTGTTTATACTGCTACTTCCTCTTGCTTTTTCTCCATGCAACTGGTGTTCAGACATTCCAGGGACAGAAAAATGAACCTGATGACAGAAAACAGACTGAAACTCCTAGAGAAGAGCAGACATCTGGCTCTAACAGACACGTATTTGGTTCTAAGAGACACAGAGAAGAGCAAGAATGTCTGGTGGGACTCCCTTTTATTCAATATATGTGGAAGAAACCACCATTCAGGCTCCTGGACAGTCTCCACCCATTCAGTCTAAGCTGCAGCACCTGAAGCAGAACTTGTTACAATCAATTCCACCAACAGATTCAATCCTTATGCCTAGTTTTGATGTGTAGTCAGGTTTTCAGTGATGACCCAAAGCCCTGTATTAAATTCTTCTCTGCCTGAGAATGATGTAATATTTTCTGTCAACAGTGAGAAATGTCTTTTGGAGATAAAAATTACAAAATTAGCCAAATCCTTGAAAGTGCTGAGTCATCCAGTAACCTCAAAAGATCTCTGGTATTAATTTACAATGAATCGCAGAATATCAGATAAATCTCAAAGATTCAAGGAGCATTAATATTGCACAAGGAAGATTAAGAAGATGACAACAATACTTACAGGCTAGCAGTTTGCAACTGGTATAAGAATAATTATAGAAGAGAAGCGGGATTAAAAAATGTATACAGCTACAGCACTGACTGTTAGATGTCTCACATATGTACATGTATGAACATTAAAAACAAGGTCACTCTTTTAAATGAAGCGAGGGTTATACTGGATCAATCCTAGAATCACAACATGTTCAATGTGAGCAGAAGCTGACCAAATATTTGTTTTTACTTAGTGGCATAATCTAATGTGAGCTCAGAGTCATTCCAGTGATACCAAGAGAATGAGGAGATTCAACAGCATAAAACCACACAGCATAAAACCGCACTGAGACTGAAATAAAATCTAGACTGTGCAAATCAGACTTGCAGATCAGTATAACAGTTGGAGCATCAATGTGTCACATGGTGACCCTTAGCACTGAGGCAAAGGGAGGTTATTGGCCTGGCAAACAGCAAGTGACTCAGGGTGACTGAGAGATTTCATTTCCCTTCAATGATTTTTGGAGAGGAATCCCTCTGCAAAGCTCAGTCTATAACAGTTCAGAAAGGAATCACCTTCCATTCTGCAATACTGGAATGTCACCAATCCATGGACCAAAAGAACTGCATTGTTATATCTATTCCCAAATTATGAGTTTCCTTGTATGTTAGGAGGTAACATTATTTTGGATAATGTACATGAGAAACTGTTACTGATCACTTTCTCTTAAAAGTAAATTTTAGAATTCTTTTAATTCGTAAAGAAATAAAGATGTGTACACAGCAAAACTTACATTGGGCCTTCCACTGACAGGTTTTCAAATTCTTTAGTGTTTGGGAAAGCAAATAAATTCTCTGCAGTTTTTGACAGTAGAGATCTTAAAATCATAATTTTTTTAAAAAAATCTGTACTTCTGTAAAGTTGATAGTTGTTCAATATTTATACCTGGCAAAACTTAAAGGTAGTATTTTATAAACTAGTAATTTTTCATAGCTGGAAATTGCTACTAACAAATCTTAATGTATCTTTCTAAACTATCTATTGGAAACAACCCAAAACCTAGAATACTGGATTGAATTATTTATTTTAGAGATAACTTTGAAATATAAATATTGTTAAAATAGCCTCATTTTATTCACTAGATACTAGCAATTACATTAAAAATATAGTAAGAAGAAAGAAATCAAACCTTCTAGAAATAAACTGTATCTTTCCACACAAAACATTTGAAGTACCTGATCAGTTATAAAATGTTTCTGGTGAAGCCAATTTTCAGAGTATACTGTGACTGCTTGCTCCAATTTATAAGTTAAAATGCATCACCTTCCTTGCACTCTCTTACTCGTGTTGGACAGCTGGTGAGCGGACCAAACATACTGCTAAACTATCTCCCAGGAATTTGCCCTCAGCTTGTGGAGGTAGCCTTACTCTTCGGATGTCTCTGAACACAATTTTGCTGGATGTTTCTGTTGGAAAGGTACCAAAAATATGGCAGCTTCCATCTAAAGCAAAACAGAACACAGTGCTTTGTTGTCCTAGCAGACCTAGCCACAGCTTTACGTGTTTTTGTGATATATATACATATATATATTAAGCATGTCTTTTAATTTAGCATGTCTTCAATAACCTGCTCACACACACACAATTCACACAGGCAGAAGGATACAAATCAATATTAAAAAGATGACCACTTCATGAAACAGCACTTGTTAGGTTTTTATATGCAAATAAAATCAACATTTTGCAGGCAGCTCTATGACAAAAATAAAAGGATGTAGGGTTTTGCACAACCCAACAGATGCTATGCCAATTTGAGTAGTGTTGTCCTTCTTAATAGCTGAAGCTCAGCAATACAAAGAACTCTGTTCAATAAACAACTCATAGCACATGCTTATGAGGAGGTGTACTGGGAGATTTATTTCTATCCATCAATCACATTTGGAATTGATGTAGATAAGAGAACAGGGGTTTTTTTGAAAGCTATATGAAATTCATTGATGATCATCATTTTTGCATCCTAGAGCCATTAAGATACTCAGCACAGGAAGACATCTGAACTTATAAGGCAGTAATTCAATGAAAGCAATAGAAAGAGAATTTATCTCTTGAGTACTGCAAAGAAGGCTGAATGACTGTCTTCCAAATACAGCTTTTCTCCGGGTAACCAAACACATCAGTCTGGATTTCATTCTGGCATAAGGCACAAACCCCCGCTTCACTGTCATGATGAGTTTAAGATTTGGTCTGTTACAGAAGTTCATGCCACTCTCAGATTTAATTTTGACCAGCGAACATTTAAACATAAAAATTGTTAAATAAACAGATATCATCTTCAAGTGCTCTGATCTCTCTTTTTTTTTTTCGAAAAAATAAAGGAACTGTTAATTAATTAAAGGAATTGTTTCACTACTAGAGATGTATTTCTTATTCTGTGACAACAGAAGGCTTTTGGCTTTCACAAAATGTCTGCTTTTGAACTCTGTTCTTTTAACAACATTGTAATGAAATTCGGTAGCACTTTAAATGCAAACTAACCTTGGCTACTGTAAAAATAAATTGTTTAACATTTCTTAGATTTGGTCTCAAGTATTCCCTGTGGAATATTCATTATTTATGACAAAGTCGGGTCAAATTCTTTAGGAACATCATATGAGCAGACCATCACCTGTGACTCTCTCCTGCTAAACCCCATGAATATTTGTTGGAACATAGATATCAAGATTCCATTTATAGACTGGTCTTTCCACAGACTTTATAATAATTTATGGTAAAATACAGTAATATTACAATAAGGATGTAAAATAAAACCTGAAAAGACAATGTTTGAAGCAA
This sequence comes from Cephalopterus ornatus, assembly GCA_013396775.1. NCBI lineage: Eukaryota > Metazoa > Chordata > Aves > Passeriformes > Cotingidae > Cephalopterus > Cephalopterus ornatus. The sequence continues at coordinate 36,072 of VZRE01003324.1, read as the reverse complement.
AAGACACATTTGAAACTTGCCACAACCTTGGACAAACTTTTTTTTACCCTTAAGGTGTCATGTTCATTTGATGTCTGTGAAGTACAGTAGGTTTTGAAAAATGATATGATGCAGCACTATCCTGTTGATAGGTTGTATGTGGGTTGGTGATTCACATATATTTGTTTATCACCTTGCTTGTAGAAGATATTTGCCAGTTATATACCATAAATCTCAGCAGATATTCAGTAGGAGACAAGAACAAAAATGTAGCAGTCATCTGTCACTTTAAATGTCATTAACACTTTACAAAATCAATCCTCCTCATTAAAAAGGAAAATATGTCTGAACACTTGGAGTTTACCTGCTTTTTTAAGGTCTCATGAACACCATTTAGGGTTTGAACCCTGGTTTTTTTCCAACCTTGAACTTATGCCTAATCCTCTAAACCTCTGTGTGGAAGTTATTTATCCAGCCCAAACCTAAATATATCTACTGCCTCAGATGCCCTCTTTGTGGTCTATATTTCTACTGTTTCTAGGCATCTGCTCCACTGTAGTCTTTGGCTGAATCTGTACCAATATACAAACAGGGCCAGGGGATCTGTCTACATGTTGGCACGTAGTTGCTCGCACCATTAATTTGTTAGAATGCTCTACGGCTTTGCCCCAGCCCAGCTGGCATTTCTCCTAGGTGTGATCTTAGGTTTACAATGAGCAGGTGGCCATATCCTGCAGTATTTATGCTGCCTCTTTGTTTTGGTATGTGAGAGAATTCAGTCCTGTGGCCTCAGTGACAGGTGGCCCCTTGACCTGCTTTATTTACTACTGGAGACGTCACCACATTTTCAGGCACTTCTACAAAGCTATCAAAGTTCATCCCTTCCAGGAATTAGTGGAAGGGTATGTAAACTGCATTCCATCCTTGGTACAGCACATCCCTCAGCCAAACCAGCTTCTCTCTGGGAAGACTGGTTAAGAAGGACTTGCAAATGAATAACATAACCCCTAAAAAGGGTTACTCCTTTGTGTTAACTCCTAACTTGTGCTTTTGAAGGCTTTCCCTATTATCAGTAGACTAGAAATGACTTCCAAAAATGTTCCCCCACAAACCTAACATTGTCTCTAAAGGGACTACCATTTCGTACCTGGCTCCCTAGCTTAAGGTGTTTGCTGTCTGAAGCACTGATTTCCTGAAGGTATATATTTAAAACATTCTCCACTGCTCAAAGCCAGAACTTGTGGTATGAATTGAACCTAAGTGCACCAAACTAGTTAATGCCTCTAAATACTAAACCATTAGGCCCTTAGATACAGCACAGGTACATGCTGCTTCTCTGTTATTGAGAATATACCAGACTGTCAGAAACTGTTTGATAAAATATTGTAGTCCTGTGGGCTCCTTGCACAGTTACAAGAGACCTACCTCACTTCTGTCTTTGTTATGAAAAGTCATTTTAAAATGAGCAGGGAAAAAATGCTTAATGTACTACTGGAGTACTCATAAAAAAACTCCAGCCTCCAGTTTAAGCAAAGAAAACTAACAAACTCCAACCTACTCAGGGTGATAAAATGTGCTAAAACTACTGAGCCCAGAAGAGGATGTAATTTACATAAAACAGAGGCGTAGAAATAATTTTCCAAGTTATAACCTGGACTGTCAAACTTCTGCAATGTACAGACCAGGGAGTCATAATTTCAAGAAGTGATTTTAAGATGCTGTAGTTACACTTCATTTCTAATATAATCCTATTTCTTTGTTCATTTCCTGCATGACATTTACCACACATGAAGTCATTGTGGGATGTATAGTTATAATTATGTATCTACTGGTGAATTACATGCAGTTAGACTCACAGAACTGTTTACTCAAAAGAAGTGACTGTTTTATAAAGGATGATTTTAAGCATTATTCACTGAATTTTTATTTTTAAGGGACATTGAATCTGATAATTGTTCCCTGGCTTCTTGAATAATTGTTTTAAAGAAATCTTGTGTCTTGCTCATTCCAAGCCCAGTATTGAAATTCCCGTTATCTTCAGCCTCTGCATGAAATACCAGCCCATACTTCGTAAATAATTCTCAAGCAGATGAAGAAATAGATAAAGTTGAATGCCAGAGACATTCGTTATATGATTAACAGTAAATGTGCTTCTGTGTGAAATGCACTGATGCCAATACACAACATACTATCCCAATTCTACTGACAGTATCTGTGTCTGGAATCCTCAAGGTGTCTTTCTATTGCTACTTTTTCATTCTGTTTTCTAGAAGGATATATAATTTACCTGTGCCATAAATACTGTGTACACTGATGTATCCTATTTTCTGGCAATGATTTAATATTTCATTGGAATTTTCTTTACTCACTCTTTAGAGCACCATTTGCTTCATTTGCTGCCAACGTAGCTCTTAACTAACCTCTATCACACCCTTTTCCCCATAAATAAGGATTTTTATGCCGACTGTCCTGTTCTACTGCTCTCTCAGCCCACAGATAATTTTGCTACCGAACAGTTCAATTACACCTCAAGCTGTAGCTTAACAAGCAATTCTTTAAGCAGCAGTCTCATTTAAGCAGCTATTGTTCCTTCCTTCACTTGTTCCTACTCCAGCTTTTTGTGCAGCCACATAGTGAAACAGTTCAGCAAAGGCATTCATATTTTCGCATGCCCCTTCTAACCCTGCCCAGACCCCAGCGTGACTCACTGTGCAGCCTCCCAGCAGTTAGGCCGGTGTAAACTGAAAGCATGTGAACAAGAGTTAGAGACCAAGGACCAAGCTTTTATAAAAGCTAGCTCTTCTGCCAAAAAGAAATGCGTATTGAAAAGCACCCTTCACTACTTATACTCGTATAAGTAGTATATAATGCTACCACATTACAGAATCACAGAATATTCTGAGTTGGAACGGACCCACAAAGATCACTGAGTCCATCTCCTGGCCTGTACTGGACAGCTCCGAGAATCAGACCATGTGCCTGAGAGCACTGTCTAAATACTTCTTGAACTCTGTCAGGCTTCGTGCTTTGACCACTTCCCTGGGGAGCCTGTTCCAGTGCCCAACTACCCTCTGGGTGAAGAACCTTTCTGTAGTATCCAACCTAAGTCTCCCGGACACAACTTCAGGCTGTTCCTTTGGGTCCTGTCACTGGTCACCACAGAGAAAAGATCAGTGCCTGCCCCTCCTCTTCCCCTCACAAGGAAGTTGTAGACTGCAATGAGGTCTCCCCTCAGTCTCCTCTTCTCCAGGCTGAACAGACCAAGTGACCTCAGCTGCTCCTCTTATGGCTTCCCCTCAAGGCGGCCCTTCATGTTGGAAAACTTTAGTATTATTAGGGAATTTCCCTCAACAGAAATAATACAAAATATGTTTTAATTCATTCTGTATGAGAAGAGAAACTCACCGGGAATTAATATTTTTTCCAAACTATTTAGAAATTCTTGACTGGAAAAACAACTTATGTTATCAAGTCATGATGGTGGCAAACTCCTTGAGGTGACACCTGAGTTGCTACTTCACATGAGACTGCATTAAAGTAATGGAAAACAGACATGATCTGTGACGGGGACAGGAACATCTTCCATCTTTGTCAGCAGTCTAATTTGCTTAAGTAATGTCATCTTCTTTCACAACAAGACTGTTGCTCTGTGGGCATGCACACTGGCAGCTACAGCTCAAGTTGGCCCTTGCTGGATCCCATGATTGTGTCACTCAGGCTGATAAACCTATTTTGCTGGAGAAGTGAAGAGTTGTCGCTCCTCACGTAAGATGCCCTTAAACTTGAGACAACAACGAGAGATGCACACAGCTTCTCTTAGGCAGACTTTACCACTGATCTCAATAGACCCCTCTGAGGTCTGCAGTGGCAAGACTGTGCATACCTCTGAGTTTTATGCAAAAATCATGGCAGTGAGGGAAGAGAAAGGTGGGGTGTATGTTGGAGATGCTGTGATATGACACTGGTCCACCCTGGAGGTCTTGTCAGACACCGCTGAGAGCAAAACTGGTGGTAGGTATTAAGGCACTAGTTTGTTTCTTCTGCTTCTCAGGAAGCTCTTAGTGTTTAAGGCCATAAAAAGCCAAAAGCCAAGACAGAATGCATTAGGGGTTTAGTATCTCATAAGGTCTGGAGCCAAATTTTCTTCTTCCCAATCCCTATGAATAAATCTGATAAGCTAAGTAACTGCCTACTGTTGTTGCCAGTGCCTAAAGACAGATTTGCAGGAAACTACATTGCACAATCCTTTTCATAAAGTGTTCAAACTCCAATCTAAAATGGGTTATTTTTTTTGCCCAGCTTCTCAAAGTGAAATGTTGTTCCTGCATTGCAATACTCCAATAATTAGGAATGTCCGTTGAACTTCCCACTTAAATCTATTCATGGCTGTTTTAAACATATATATGTTCTTATCCAAAAATGTCCTTAAGTAGCTCTTTTCCTTCCGTGGTGTCCTTCTCAGTGTGTTTATGGACAAAAAGCATATCTAACGCAACCCTTAATGGGAAAAAGGGCTGGTCCACCCAGCTAGGTGAGTCCAGAAGGCAGGATTGTAGGCTGACACAGTTGATTGGTTAAATCCGTAAGTCTTTATTGATGGTAACAGCCCACAAGGGGTGTGAACAGACCCAGAGTTGGAGGGTGAACTGAGGGGTGGAGCAAGGGACAGGGACTTATATAGGGTTCTGGGGGAAGGTTCTGGAAAAGGGGCAGAGCAAGACCATATAAGGGTAACAGTGGGAGGAGGAACATTCCATTTAGGGAGAACAGGGGTGGGACATGCAAATGAGGGGTGTGGTGATACCAAATAAGGAAAGGGGACCTCACTGTGGCAAATAAACCAATAGGAAATTAGGAATAAAACTAAGGGAAGTCTGAGGGAAAAACAACCGGGGATTTAAACTTTAAAGCCCGAAACCGCATTATAACAATGTATTTAACACATAACAGTCCATGAATGTGAAAGAACTTCTTTCTTCATCTTTTTTCTTCTTAAACTTCACTTTCTTCTTCCAATGCTCTCTTCCATTTCTCATACAGCTGTCTCTCCCATTCTGCCTCGTCCTCTACACATATCCTTCCAGTCTTTCTTTTCCTTGGTTGCATAATTCAAGCTCTTCTACTATTACCATTTTTCCTTAGACTCCCTATTTACCCAAGCATCATAATAACCTCTCTATATCTGTCTTGGTCTGAATTCACCTTTCCTAAACACTGGCAACTAGAGTTGCACAGATCTTGAAGAGGCAGACATGTCAGGGTTTTGACAAGTTAGGCATGATCTGCCAGTCTGGCTCTAACCCAGCAACTTAAACACAGTCACAAAGAGTCTCTGTGGGAGAGCAGTAACCAACATTTGGAGTATGAAATGTCTCCCTTATTTCCCCCCATCTGTTTATAAAGTAAATATCACCCTTCTGAATATTCTGAAAGAATTCCAGAAGTCTGGCACACAATATTTTTTTACACAAGAGCTTTGCAGGGATTGGACCTGTCTCCAGTACACATACTCTTGATCCTCCCCCTGACAATATAAATTATACTTCTTTAGTAGAGTGCTTGTTCTGGATCAGTTCTTGAAGATTCAAACAATACAATGTAGGAAAATCTATCAGCCCCTTGCTCTAGGTTGGAATGCAATGAATTTTAAATTTAGCAACAGTTTGGACAAAAAAAAAAATTGAAAGGAAATTAAAACCTGTAGAATTCTTATCACTTTTTCTTGTCTCTTACTCCCTTACTCTTATCTGAACTCGGATAAAGCCCCTTTATGCAACAGCAGAAGTCTGGGATATGATTTTTCTGTAGGGGCTTTGACTGCTTGCCAGAGCTCTAAGCAGAAAAAAAGGATCTTCCAAGTCCAGTATTTAGACAGCCTTGCTGAGTGTCAGCAGTATAAGCTTTCCACTCTAGTCTTGCTGAAACTGCAGAGTGAGCCGATATACCTCTTTGCAAGAAAAGAAACTAACATTTACATAGACTAATGAGGTGATCACACTTATAGCTACCTAATTTCCAGTACAAGGATCAATTTATTGGTAGGAGAGCACAGGCTGAAAAAGTGTTCCAAGAGCAGTTTCAAGCCCAGGAGTTTTAGAATATAACCATAACTTTTTTACTAAATAAGTGATTCCCTCATTTCGAGGGCATCACTAAGAGAGCCTCAAATTTGATCCTTTATGTTTCAATATAAAGCTGTCATCACAAATATAAACCATGAAATTTATTAATTTCTTTCCTCTGAATTCCAAAGATGCTAGTCAATATGATAAAGCAAGTTAGTTTAGTTAGGTGTGATAGGTAAATGCTTATTTTTCTTTATCTTTTTATTTGGTAACTAGTTTCTTCTTTTTTATCAGAATAAATACATCAGATAATATTTCAAACTGTTAAAAAGGAAATTAAAATTATATTGAAAAAAACACAAACTAGAAGAAAAACCTGTCCATCAAATACTCAACAATTAAATCTATCCAGAAACAACAATTTGAAAGGAAAATCTATAAAGTGGACATGGTTTCAGATTTTGGTCTAAAGTCAATCTCTAAACTCAGTGGAGCAATTTTATAGGAAAATCAAATTCAGCTGAAATAAATACTGAGTACTGTCAGTACCCTTTAATTTAGAAATAGCTCCAGTCACTGATTTGGGGTTTAGATCTATGTTTTACTCTTTTTTAATTTTTTATACTTTTATTCAGATGTAACTAATTTTCCATGACTTATTTGTCTTCATTCTTAGGTATAATCAATTATAAAACCCATGTTGATAAATTATGAAAAAACAATTTTAATTGCAACATTAGTCAACATCCATGTTCTACCTGTACCACTGGAGTGCAGCTAAAAATCAGCCTGAGACTGTTTCAGTTTATAGCTTGACTGGGAAATTAATCTGAACCTCACAGGAGTTACATGTCAAACCTGCAGAGTCTTTAAGAAGCAACAGGAAAAGTCAGTCCCTTTTACTACAGGAGACCATTGGAAACACTACTTTTAAAAAATCCCATTTCTAATACTACAACACAAGCTCCATTTGTTGGCATAAAAATAAGGCTGGGGGAGCGACTCCAAATTACTGATTGTCCAGAACGCTTGTTCTCCTGCATCATAGTAGTTTTGATCTAGGCTGACTAGCAATCTCTGGGCAATGCTAGGCATAGTTTGGGGGACACCAGGCATCAAGAACTATTTCCAGTGGGCACCGAGAGCTGCAGTAGGTTTCAGTGGGTGCAGTGGGTAAGTTTGGAAGGGACCACTGGAGGTCATCTAGTCCAACCTCCCTGCCTTGGTCCCCTAGAGCATGTTACTCAGTCTTGTGTCAAGACAGCTTCTGAATATCTCCAGAGAAGGAGACTCCACAGCTTCTCGGGGCAACCTGTTCCAGTGCTCATTCACCCGCAGAGTAGAGATGTTCTTCTTCATGTTCAGGTGGAAGTTCCTGTGTATCAGTTTCTGCCCATCGCCTCTTGTCTGTGAAGGTCAAAACTAAACGATCCCAGGTTGGGGGTGAAAACTGAACATGCGATTCTCAATATATCGGTCTGGTGGGCAGGACATGCTAATGAGGAGGACGGGTTATGTTAACTAGGGGACGGATTATGCTAACTAGAGGATTACACATTTCTCGGTTACAGTTAAACAAACTGGTTAATATTTTCCTATAGGGAGGAGTCACAAAGGGGGAGAGAACACAGGGGTTTCTACACGTCTGACAACAAGTCATCATCAAAGACATCACCAAAAAGTCTTTCCGTATCTTGCTGAAGGAAACAGGACGAATAAACATAGCTAAATGTTAACAGATCTCATGATGAAATGTCCGGTCCTCAAATCAGGGAGTTTCTCTTAGCTCCTGCTGCCCATGGGTGGCAACTTAAACCCATCAGTCCCTTATCTGCTGACTGCCGAGCTCTGGTTCCAACACTTGTCCTGTTGTCCACTCTACACAGTCCTCCAGCAGTACTCCAAAGATCCATGCAGTCTTCAGCCATGACCTGGATGTAATACATTAACCAACTTTCCTCCAAAGGGCTGCAACAAAATCCTACCATCACTTCAGAGAAAAATAAAATAAAATAAAAACTCCCTTCCCAACTGAGAAAGTCAGATCATACATTGTAGGTCTGGAAGGGCCCAAGGAGAGGCCTAGAGACAAATGTGATGCATTTGGCCTATATAATTTGGCATCAGGGCCAGAGAACATTGATGTTTGTTAAGCAGAAGTCAAAAGGACTTCCACATGATAAAGTATATAGTTAAATCTCAGAAAACTAGGAAAAATATCAGGGAATTTATAAGAGTAGAGACACAATGAATATTATATTCTATATAAAACAAAATCATTTTCATGCTGGAAGAAGGCAGCTTCTAGTCTCAGAGAAGTGAGTCAGAGATCATCTGTTCATTAGTTGCAATACTCAAGGAAGGACATGGAGCATCCCTGTTAAAATAATTCTTCCCCCACACACATTAGTCTCTGTAGCTTCTTTGAATATGATCCTTTTTGTGGAAACATCAGAAGGGTTAAAAGAAAGGACAGAAGAGGTGTAGAAAGAAGCATCAATGTAAGGGCATTTTCCCAAATTAGCCCAAACAGATACATTCTCTCTTAATCGAGAGTCACAGTGCCATAGGTGTTCAATAGTTCTGGTGCTCTCAGCCTCCTCCTGCTCCAAACACTCCATCATTTTACCAACACATCACTGCCTTGCTCCAGTGTGTTTACATTTCTCTTTTACTCAAGAGCCCAAAACTGGACTCAGCATGACAGATGTGTTTTACCAGTGCTCAGTAGAGGGAAAAGATCACCTTCCTCCACCTGATGGCAATGCTTCCCTCCTCATGCAGCCCAGGAGGCTGTTGGCTTTTGTTGCAAGGGCACTTTACTCACTCATAATCAGCTGGTTACCAAGCAGGTCCCCTAGTTTTTTTCCGCACAACTTTGCCAGATTTTGAACAAGATGAGAAAAGGATAGTTTGGCAAGTGAATCACGGAATATTTGCATGTATCTCTCTAGCTTAGCCTTAAAATGATAAACCTGCCACTGAATCAAATGCTAGAGCAAATAAGACGCTGCCTTCTGGCTACTTACAGAAAGTCTCTAATGTGGCCTTGTAATGCGCCATTATGCAAATATGTGACATAGTTTGGGATCTAATCAGAAAGGCATTTTTCCTTGAATGAGCAAAAACAATTGCACACCAGTTGTTCCTATTCCATGAATAATATTTCCAAAAATATTACTCCATGAGTTATACTCTTATTTCATGAATAATATTAATGATAATAGCTAGAAACCTATGAACCAGATAGAAAGGACCTTGGTGTATTTTCAGAAATCACATTTTTCTATTTCTAATAGATATTAAACTTACATAATTCTCCAGGTAAATATGGAGAACTTGAAAAATATTCTTCCATTTCATAATTGAAATAATTTAAAAAAAACCCACACGACATTGAATTTTGCAACACAGTGAAGGGAAACTTTTCTCTTTATTTTACTCCAAGTCCTTTAGAATTGCAATAAAAAAAATCATAAAGTCATAGAATGGTTTAGGTTGGAAGGGACCTTGAAGATCATCTAGTTCCTACTCCCCTACCATGGGCAGGGACATGTTCCACTAGACCAGGTTGCTCAAAGTCCCATCCAACCTGGCCTTGAACACTTCCAGGGATGGAATATCCACAACTTCTCTGGGGAAACTGTTCCTATGCCTCACCACCCTCACAGTAAAAATCTACTCTCTTTCCATTTAAAGTCTTGTTCAGATATGATAATTTTTTGCAAAAAGCTTTGCTACATTGCAAAGGCTTCAGAAAAATCACTCTGTGAACCTTCAGTAAGTCAATATTTAGGACAGAGAGGCTGGTAGTGATGCTGTGGTTAGGGGATTGCAATTTTTAGGATTAAAATATGAACATTTAGAGAAGAATATTTAGGGAAATAAATTTAATTATTATGCAAAAAAAATCAACCTAGTATAATGTTGCTTGAAATATGCAAGTGCTTGTCTATATTTTAATTATAAATGCAATTCAGGATGTTACCTTGAAGAAGCTAAAGAAGGTTTTGATTTCAAAAAGCAGCAGCAGCAGCATCCATCTTCCTGCAGGCTGATTAGTCTGCTGGCTAGAAATCCATAAAAGCCTGTGGTCATCCCAAACACAAGTCCACTTGGCGGAAACAGTGGGAGCCACAACTATTCTTACAGCACCATGAGCACTGAGGGCCAAGTAAACTGGCAAACCTGACTAGAGACCTATAAAAGAAGACACAGCAAGTGACATTTTAAAAGAGATATGATAAGCAAGTCCTATAGATATATGGAAAAGAACATGATAAAGCATTCATTTGGACAGCAAATTGCTCTCAAGTAATACCAAGTGATTCTGGAAAATGAAGCAGCTGAGGTGCAATTCATGTTTCAGACATGAATATTGCTTTAATTCCTAAAAAAATTAATATTATTCCAGACTTACATTTGCTATGTGTCATCTGCATTATAACACAACTGATTATTTTTTCTCTGACTTATTTTAAATTTTTTTGCAGTATTACTCTGCCCTGTGTTAGCAGAATGCCTCTGTAGACTAAGCACTGCCACAGTCTAAATAGTAAATGCTAGTTATAGTAAATGAAACGTGACAAGCTGGTGTGGTAATTGCATTGCACATGCAAAACCACCATTCCAGGGTAGCTTATATATATATTCATACAGTCTTTGGGGAGCTGATGTTTTACAGATGAAATTTTTTCTCTGTAGGAACAGATTTTTTTTTTGTTGTTTACACCATTTCATTGATGTTGCAGGTTTCAGTGGTAACTCAGTAACATCATACAGCGCAAGAACAGAGTGGTCAAACAAGCATCAGAATAAAAATGGATAGAAAATAAGTCTGTAATAGGGAGCATATAGAAAGATTTGTGCTTACAGGACATTTTAAATTCTCAGCTTGCTTTATTAGGAAAGTTCTGTAAAGCATTTACTGGGAGGTGGGGCAAACAAGAAAGCAAAAAACCCCAAACCTAATTGTTCATAATTCATTATATAATGATGAAGATGAAAATAATGACTAATATTTCACTCATATAGCCCATTACCAGAAAATAAAAAAAGTAGAGTTAATGGTTGTGTTTTGTTTAGTTTTTTTCAAACTAACTAAACAAATCCACAAGCACCAGAATTGCAATTGCAATGAACTTTGTGCCTTCATATGAAAAGCAACACTTATAAAGCATCTATCAATTTTGAAGCCTTTTATATCACATATAAAGAGGAGACACTCTTTTAAGTCTCATGAATAAGTGTTAAACCAGTGACTGCCAGAAACAGGAAAGGGATGGCTCACACAGATTTGTTCCTATGCCCTTCACTCAACTCCCCTTAGTGGCTAGACACTGGGATGGATGAACCATATGACAATTCTTAGATATTCCAATGTTCACAGGACAAAGAAAACACTGCTGAATGCACAAATTTGTTCATTTCCTTCACCTCTCCTACTCTCGGGCATGTCGTCCAAAATGACACTTCCACCTTTTACCTTTACACGTCTTCTCCTGGTGCTACGAAAAGAAATGTGATCCGTTTTGCTCATTTTCTTCTCCTTCCAGCGCATGGTCCATAACAGCCATTTTGAAGAAGTACTTTAAATTGGAAGAATTTACATAATAAATAAACATGCTTTGTTCCATTAGGTATGTGTTATAGATAGTATCTTGGCTTTGCCTTAAAGCATGAAAAAGTTATTTCTCAATACAACATCCTCAGTGTGCTTCCACATGTTTCTATGCTAATATGCCATCAAATTTTTAAAAGTATACTCTTTTCCACAGCTAAGTCAGTTGTTTGTGATAACTAAAATAGCTTGATTGCACTCTATGACAAATAATAAAAAAGTTTCTTAGGTCTCAAGTAAGAACACAAACATATGTTGTTAATGCTCATTAAAGTAAGACAGTTGAAACTTCATTGGCAAAGTAGATTAATCATCCTCAGAATAGTTACTTATTACATATTAAAAGGAGAGGCGAAATACCTTTTGTCCTGATGTAATTGAAAAAATAGCAAAAATTTCCATGGACCCTTACAGACTTGGTGACAGGCTGAATTTTCCCCAAGACATTTCTACAAAACTATGTACTGTTAAGATATGAAATTACATGGAATGAAATTCAGAACCTGGATAAAGCAGAGGGTTAATCAGACAAACTTTTATCCTACATTTAAGTATTTGGAAGGATCCAAGTTTTTTAAATGGGTATAACTTTTACAAATTATCTTGAGTGGCATTTCTATTTAAATGTGCCACACAGAATTGTTGGAATTTGAAGCTAAGAACTGTAGCTGTGCCTTCAGGAGAGGCTATGTGCTTTGTTTCAGCTTTCACACTCAAACAGAAGACAACTCGCCCCTGCAATTGGATTTTAAGAGACCCTAAGCAATTTACAGCTCCTAGGAGAAGTTGTACTGACAGTCCCTGAGCATGCAGCATCCCTCAATTGAGGCAGAGCATGGTCAGGAACAATGCCAGCTGCCTATCTGCGTACCATTTCTCCACTCCTAAGGAACACCAGGTTTTATTTCTATTATGGGAAAAAATCTTTGCAAGATTTGCTCAAAGGCGACAGCTAGAGTATTACCAGAAGATTAGAAGAGAGAGCTTCAAAAGATAGACTAAGCAGAAAGAATTGCCTTTGTCCCTGGGATGTGCCCATCCATACTTAGCTAAGTTGTTGTCAAGACCTAACTTAGTTTCATTGCCTTAAAATGGTCCCCAAAGAGAGCTCCTGTTCAAACACATTTTGAAGAATAAAAGCCTTACTTTGAGAGTAATGCCACCTACACAGGTTGGAAAAAAAGGGGCTACTGCCTGCTGGGGGCTTGGAAATTTTTTTACCACCTTTCCTTTATGTAAGAAAAGTCAGAATTCTTTTTTCAGCACCCTTCTTAAATATTTACCAGGAAAGGGAAATAACAAATAGTGATGTCAGCGATGCTATTGGTGAATTTTTCAAGAGACGAATGAGTGGATTGTTGTGATATTAAGTGCCTGATGCAAAGATTTTGTTCATTTATTTGTTATGATGTATGTCCACACTACATATAAATCTCAAGAAAAACACACATCAAAAAATCTCAAAAGTGATAAAAAATAAGTTTTCCAAATGTTTTATCATATTAATCAAAAATATATAAAGAAAAATTTGAAATAAACATGTGCAAAAATAAAAGCATCTTTATTAGTGATAATCTTTTCATTTTTAGATAAACAGGACATAAGGGTTGTAAAATCTGTCATGTCAGTAAGAGAAACAAAATAAATATTTGCAAACCCAAAAACATAAATATTTTGAACACTAAATTTAGCTCAGAAATTTTGGTCCTTGCTAGTCCAATTCCCAGCTGTCAACAAAAGTAAATTTCAGTGCATTCAAACTTTACAAAGAAAAAAATTTAAGAAAATGCTTTGTGACATTCTGATCCATAAGAAGCATTCAGTATAGCCAAATGCAGTGAAACCACATTGAAACATGAATCTAAGACCATATCATGTTTCAACTTTATTTTAACCCTATTTTAAGCTTTTGGCCTAAACTACTTTTTTTTTCTACTTGCTAGCCTTGATAAATGCCTCCCTAAATATTCCCCTAAGTGTGCTGGGATGGGATTAACTGTCTCCATAACAGACCATGGAGTGCTATGTTTTAGATGTGTGACCAGATAACACACCAGGGGTTTAGCTATTGTAGGCTGAGAGTGTTTGGAAGGGGACTCAGCCAGGACAAGATGACCCAAATTGACCAAAGAGATGTTCCATCCCATATAGCATCGTGCTCAGCATTACAGCACAGGGATGTAGCCATTGTCTGAGACTGGGGAGCACCAGTCTGATGGTGAGAGCTGGTGAGTGATTACCTTTGTATCACTTGCTTTTGTTATCTCTTTTTCTTTTTCTATACTTATCAAACTTTTTTTATCTCAATCCATGATTTTTCCACACTTTGGCCCTGTGATCCTCTCCCCCATCCTGCTGTGTGAGGAGCAACTCAGTGGAAGCTTAGCTGCTAGCTGGGGTCAACCCACCACACTATTTTTATGTCTAATGATGATGTTAGGCATTTATCAGAGCTGCCTGTGGCTTCTCAGGAAAGCAGAGAAAGTTGAATTTGATTGAACTAAAACAAATCTGTGGTGCTTCTGCTCCTGGCACAGCAAAAGCTGAGGGAGCCAGAGGGAATGTGAGAGCTCTGAGAAATCCATCTTGCTGGTCCTGTCCTTTCCAGACCCTTTCAGGGGAGGTAAACACAGCAACTGCTGATGCTGTTGGAATAGTGTGCTCCCATCCAGTGTCCTCACTCTCCTCCAAGGACAGCCTATTTTGCACATTCCATGCATTTACAGAGGCAGCAGCAGCGGGCAGCCTGGCTTTCCAGGGTTCAGAAATGGGAGAATTAGGCCTGTGCTACACTGATGCCCCAACAACCTGTACGCCTGGGGAGAAGCATGTTTTGCCCAGGCTCGTAGCCAGCCTTGAACTTCAGGATGCTTTTAGTAGATAATTTAACCTTCCACTGCCTTCAAGGTGCCATTGCCTAGAGAAATAAGAATAATGCATCACTAGCTCTCTCATGTAAAAACTGTGACAGAGAGGAAACCACTGCTTCTTGCCATTTAGGGATTCCCCTCTTCAGACAACACACTCTATTATGAAAAATGAGTAAAAAACCATCTAATCTTCAAAACCACATGAGTCTCTCTTGACATGTAACTCATTAGCAACTAACAGTCAGACAATTTCATGAACTCTTAAGGTCTGGAAATTGGTTTGTATTTTGCATTGGAACAATACTCTACCTTTTGGTTTCAAAAATGGCACCCTACCAAAACTGTCTTTTTTAGATCAATACCAGGATTTCATTTCAGATCTCTATTCCTATCTGCTATTAGAAGAGACTAGAGTGCCTTGGATCTCATAAACCTACTGCAAAAACTTCCTCAAAATCAATACCTCATAGCAAAAATGCCAGACAGTCCTATATTCTCCTGGATATTCTTAGAGTGATAGAAAAAAGTTTCTTTCATTTGAACTGAGAGTTGAACATTTCAGTACTGGTGAAACACTTTAATAGATTTATTCTGATACTTACCTGATGCTCTAGCGAAATGTTGTTTGGAGGGCTAAGTTTTTTTACTTCTGACTAATTTATTCCTGAACATAGAATGTCACCAAACTGGTGAGGCAAAAAAACCCCAACAGGACAAAAACCCCTAAAAATGAGAAACAGGGTGTGAAAATTTTACAGTGGTCTGAAAAGCCAGAGGAGAAGAATGAGATCAAAACCATCCAGGTGGCTGCATTTAAAACAAACAACAGCTCACAATACAGATTGACATATGATGAGAGAAGAACTAAAGTACAGATAAAATAACTCAGACAACAACTTTCCAGTGCAATTTTAGGTATAATGAGCATGTGATCGCAAAAGCCAGCAATTGATAAATTAATTCTTAAGGCAGCCAAAAACACTCAGAAAGACTTAAGGAATTCAAAGTCAGACTTACTAATGAAACATTTGAAGACAGAAGGATAATGATGTTCAACGATGTGGTTATATTCCTGGTTTTTGTAGTGGCAGACTTTGACCAGGCATACCTATATACAGTAACAGAGAGGAATATTTCTTGTAATTTTTTATATCACCACCTACAGATGATGCTCTGTGTATTTATAACAAGATCCTCGAGCCCTTGCTGTTCTCTTTTTCATCCTCCCACTTCTTTTATTCAAGTAATAGGAGAGAGATAGGCTAAAAGATAAATGAAAAAGATCACAAGTGTTTCAAGAATTCAAGAATTTAAAAGTACCTCCTGTGCGTTTTGTAAATGTGACTGGCAGGCTATTCACCAATTAAACCTGTATGCCAAACTGCTGATGTAGAAGTTGCTGACAGAGATGACCATAAATTCCCAGTACAAATTCACTTTCCCCCCACCTGAGACCACAGGGGCTGATTGATACAGACACCTTCAGAGTGAGAAGTGCTTATAGGATCATAGAATTACAGAATGGTTTGGGTTGGAAGGGACCTTAAAGATCACCTAGTTCCAACATCCCTACCATTGTCAGGGACACCTTCTGCTAGCCCAGGTTGCTCAAAGCCTCATTTAACCTGCCTTGTTCACTTTTGGACAGATGTTGACACTGGTTGTGTCTGCTTGGCTGGGTGGTGCTGTGTGACCAACCCTCCTGGTGCCCAGGAATGTGCCCTCAGCCATCACCAATGAACATGAGATATAGGTCATTCCCTGAGCTATATAAAGAGGCAACCCCAAGCAATGCAGAGACGGGGAGGTGAGCTGCAATGCTCTGGGGAGAACAGGAGTGTGTATTTACTCTGTGGCATAGCAACTCTTCACTTCACACTTTCTGTGCACATCACCAGTGACTCACCTCCTCCTTTCCATTCCTCAGCCATGCCAACAGAGGGGAATACAGAAATCTGGTGGAGTGGATTGAAGGAACACAAGAGAATTTGTGTTGGAAAGCAGGAGCTTCAGCTACTCATCCTTTCCAGGCCATCAGCCATTTACCAGTCAGGGCATATGGTCAAAGGAATGGTCCTTGCCCTCCCCAGATTTGATGCATCTCTTGTTGGTTTTTTTCCTTTTGTTTGTTTGTTTTGGGGGTTTTGTTCTTTTTTATGTTTGTTTCATTTAGTTCCCTTTTTTTTTTTTTTTAACCTGCCCCTCTTTCCTCCTTTAGTTTTGGCACAGCAGATTGTATGGCTCAACCTGTGATGCTCTCATCACATTCTTTCCCGATCCAGTTGAGGCAGGGGAGTGATAGAATGGATCGGTGGGTACCTAGTGGCCAGCCAAGGACTACCCAACACAGAGATGTAGTTTTGTTTCGAAATTGTTTGTTGAAAATTGTTTGCGATTGTTTTGTGTTACATAAAGTCTAAATCAAGCAAGGTGAGCCCTTCCACTCTTGTATCCTTATGGAGGTGAAATTGGTAAAAAAAATAGCATTTTTAACATTTTAACATTAGGGAAAAATAGATGAGGCACTTCACCTGTGTCCTAAAGAATTGCATGCCTTCTGAAACATGCGCCTCCAACATCTTTAGTGACTTACCCACCTCCTCAGTATTTCCAGATCCCTGTGTTCATTACATTCAGCACAAGGAAAGCCAGTGGTGCAAATGCCAGTCCTGAAGCTGCTTTATACCTGCGGCTGGCAGCAGGCCACCAACAGCTGTAACACTGAGAATTGCAGCATATAAATTTCCTTTTGAAACTTGCCCCTGGACTCTTTGGATATTAATTCGCCTCCTCTGAAAATTTATTTCCTTCCTGAAGATGCCAGGGAACCTCTGGCTCTAAACCGATGTATTTTCACAAAATGTTTTAGGCTTGAAGACACTATATTTTATGAGGTAAAACAGTTTCACTGAAAAAATTACGGTCCATGCAGAACAATGCTGTATTCTTTCCTCCCACTTGCCTCATTCCCTAGGAAAAAAATAGAAACCAGTTGGAAAGAACTGGATGTCTTTTTGTGAGAAAACCACTTGGGATCTTCTTATGAGCAGGAAGAGAAAGCGTGAGATTAAAGAAACTGTGCTGCCTTTCTCACCTCCTCTGTAATACGCAAGACTTGGATTCATGTTTCCACCTACCAGTGCAATTTAGCACTGATGTAGTTTACAGACTTCCATTTTGTTAATTCTCTTTGTTTTAAAAGCCCTGTGCTCTTGTGTGCTTATGGGAGGTGAGTCTGGACAAGTTTCAAGCAGAGTGAAAGCAGTGTTAACAAAAATATCATTAAAATTGTCATCAAAATCAAAAGCCTTATTCTGTTTGCAGGTCAGCAGCCACATTACTTTCCCATTCTTTCAAAGACCAATTTGTATTATTTTCCTCTCCCTGAGTTATGGAATTAACATAATCGCACATTTGGGACTTTTCATGAGCTATTTGAGCAGGTCTTCCTTCGTGCTTGGGACATCTGCTTAAGCTGTTTAAATTTAGAAATAGAACATTCTACCAGGAATAACTTTGGACGACTTAAATAGTATTTATTAGGAGCAGAACATCAGGGAAGTTTTCTGTCATCGACATGAATAGCACTAGAGAATTATTCTGAAATTTCAAGATGCATGTCAAGTCTTGTTCATTTCAGTCAATTAACTCAGATCCCTGTTAACACTACTTCCAGTTGATAATTTACTGCAGCTTTGGGACTACAGCAAAGGCTCGACTTGTCTTTTATTTTTAAATTATTTGAATTAATTAGTCTTCTGTGGTTGTTATACAGCCACACTCCAAGAAATTCTCCAGTTGGTCAGTTGGACAATACGTCTGATTTCCAGAACCTCTAAAATATTTCAGATTAGTTATACAAGTATTTAGCTAGTCATCTGAGATGTAAAAACTCAAAACACTGACATTTCCCATACACAAAGAGGAGAGAGAATAAAGAAAGCAGCCGGAAATATTAGGTGCCTATTGTTCATATGCAAATGCACTATAGATATGAAGATTATTATGAATAGTACTATTCATTCTTATTATCCCCATTAAGTATAGCATTTTTATTTCCTTAACTTTCTTTAGAATAAATGTGAGGAAAAACTTTAATGAATTCTCCTTAGAAGTCAGTTTTGGTGGCAGCTACTGTTAAAAAAACCTAGCAAGGCTTTTTCTTTTTCCAACTGCCTCCCTCTGGATCTTCTTTAAAAGTTTGCATAACTCCATTAGATGAGCTTTGATAGTGAACTTGGATGCTTGAACACTTTATGGACAAATTTACTAACTGAAATGGAAACTAATTTGCCAAAATTTTTAACATAGTTTCTGAGATATAGAAAATAAAAATCTACATTTTGGGTTTGAAAGCAGGACATGTGTAAAATGCCTAAATAAATGACATTTGCAAGACATATGATTATAAAGGCAAAAGTGCTAGCATACTGCAATATTTCATATCCTTGCTGAATTATTTTTTACCTAATTACAGTCTTACTTTTTCTGACAGATCTTATGCTTTTTCAATGTTTAAAAAAAAGAGGCAGTAATAGAAAGGGATATGGAGATACCTGCACAGTTTTTGTTCAGTGGCTAAACAGAGGTAAGAGGAAGCCTTCCTCTCTGTCTTAAGTTTGGTGTTGTATCTCTACGTAAGTCTTGTAGATAATCACATATGGCACTATTCTGCAAGATGGCAGGTGCTCTGTGTGAGATGCTCTGTTTTCTGAATGCTGAGTGGGAGTTGAGAAGTAGTTTGGACTGTGTTACACTATGATGAGAAACTGAGCAAGAATTGTTTATTTTCATGATTACAGTTCTGACTTAGTTGAAAAGGAAAAAGAAAATAGATAGGAAGGACTAGTTAAACTCAAATTTCTGCAATTATTTGACGCCTTTTGGAGGTGACAATCAGTGTATCCCTCAGAACTGATTCAGCGTGCTTAAAAACAGATGCAATGGGTATGCCTAGCCTTTTCTCAGAAGTCCCCTTCTAGGTGGGTCTTATGGAACATACAAAAAATTTAATATGAAAAGTTCAGAACGTTTTGTTGCAGTGAAAAGCTGAAGTGCTTCAAGGAGAACTAGCTCCAGCAAGAAACAGAGGAGGAAAAAAACCCCAAACTGCTGGCTAGGAAACATTTCCTCTTCTGTACTTTCCTAGTCTTTGATATCAAAGCAAGAATTTCAGTTTGAATAAGATGAAAACATGTCTTGATATTCTGGTATCCCTGGCAAGAATGGGCCCCAACTCAGAGATGGCAGTCCAGGAGCCTGACTGACTAAACTTCATGATGCTGAAGCAGGGAGCAGGTGCCAGCAGGTTGGAAAGCTTCATGGGAGAATAATGCTTTCTTGTTGAGTCACCAAGAGGGAAATTATTGCTAACAAGATAACAGTTGTTGTTCTATTTAAATTATCCTGGTAAAATCATCTTTTCTGACACCTATTCCCTATACTACGTCTAAACAACACACGAGCAGGCAACGTGCCATCCAATAAGCTAAGCAAGACAGTTGTAAGTGCAGGCAGCTTGCAGATGATTCATTTTTGTGATTAGTGGTAATGAGAAGTGCTCTTTCTAGAAATGCAGTGATTTCTGTTGACCTTGTTTCATGGGCATTAGTGTAAGCCTAAAAATAAAAACCCTTATTCAAAGCTTGTTCTGTAAGCTATGGCACTATGACTGGTGAAAAACTTACATGGGATTTTATGGTGACACAGTCTGCTATAGCTTAGGCTCTGACCATCAGTGGGGGATGTCAGATAAGATCTGACTCACTGGGAAAGTTGATGTGAAAGTGGCAACTTCCACGTACTTTGGATGATAAGACTATATGACAGCTTGAATCCCGCAGCTGGAGTTAAATAAGACAGAATTGTAGCCCACCATCCTCTATTAGGGCAAACAGCATTGCTGGCTATGATCTCTTTCCCACTTTTGCTCTAGGGGTGCTGGGAAAGAGACAGTGACCATCTTTTGTACAATTACAGGGAAAAGGCATGGGATCAAACTGACATGTCTCTTTGTGCCCTCATGCAAGCCCAATTATAATCTGCCTAATAAAGTCTGTATCTGGCTTTGATTAGCCTCAAGCGTCTGACTCAAAAATCCCTAAAAAGCATTTTCCCAATTTTAGCAATTCTCAGATCTTTCTTTTCTGGCTTCATGTTGCCTTTAGCATGACAATGATGAGAAGAAAGATGCCCACTAAGAATGAGAACCAATTTATTTACCTGAAACTCTTGTTTTCTGAAAGTAAACTTCCTAGCAGGGTGTCTTCATGCTTTTAAATGTGCATGTTTTAGTAACATTTTTTTATTCTTTAGGACAATGACAATTCTTACTAATTTCTCCATCCATTTATTGCCTAATTATTGCAGTTGTCCACTGTAATACAAACAGACTTCTTTTAGAAGCTCACCTTGAAAAATAAATTTAACATTTCCCCACCCTGCGTAACTTACACCAAAAGCCTTACCAAAAGAAAAGAATCTGCAGTAACTAGCAAGAACACAGGCAAAGATATAATACTTAGAACATGAACAACTCACAATAAATAATTCTTTTAGTAGTCAATACATGAATAGAAGGGCTCTCTGAACCTGAAATACAGCATAATAGAAGGTCACTGTTTAAGAGACCCAGCTAAAATATTCCTAAATTATGTGAAATTCTAAAGCATTTTTTCACGTCCTTTTTGATCTTGATTTTGCCACAAACCCAGATTTAATGGCAAATCTGTTCTTTAACCTAAACCAGTAACTTACAAAGGAGTTCTGAAACAATCAAAATTAAATTCTAATATTCTTTTAAATAATATGTGATGAAGAGCTTGCCTTTTTAGCTTTGATGATAGGGTTGCATGGGCTCTATATAAATGGTTTTATCTGAAATTTGGAACATAGGAGTAAGACTGGGGTATAATTTTTGTGCTTCAAGTTACAGTGATTATGAAAATCATCAGGCTTCTGGTATTATCTGGAAATTCATGTGTACTTGGAGGGGAATTCCCTCTGTTTTCTCTCTTTTTTTCCGACTTCTTAAAAAATTGAGAGCCAGGGATAAAAATCTCAATACCTATTGGAAAACAAAAACGTGAATAGCAGAAGCTGGCAAGCTTAGTTTTTTGGGTGCCATGCAGGCATTATAAGGGTGCAGATACTGCAAATTCTTATGTTTGAGTAATGCAAATTTCACAAGAACTCCCACATAAGTCAGATGCTATACAAGAAAACTTGTTAGCAGAACTTCTTGAGAATATCCAGCAAACCTCATGGAGCCAGGAGGCCCAATCACAATACGGCAAATATTTGAATCAGTATGAATCAGAAACATGTCACCTCTTCACTCTCATAAAATGTTGTAAATATTTTCACTTAATTTGAAAAGGCAACAAGAATTCATACATGCTTCAGCTGAATTGATGTCTTGTTCAAAACTGCATGTTGCTCAAAGCAAATTACTGTTCATTGGAAACACAAGATGTGCACTTTTTTAAAGAATTGTTGGCACGATATACAAAATTGGAGTCATGCAAACAAGGAAGAAAGGCAGAAAGACCAAGCTCCTTTCAGGAAGGCAGAGCCAGGGTAAATAAAACTCTGAAGATACCTGCACAGGAGCTGACTCAAGCTAAGGGCTGGTGCCAGGGTACACTCATGAGTATGTAGGTTTTGTAACATTCTAGTGCACTACTATTGAAAACTCTGTTTAAAGAAAGTAATACAACTGAATTGAGACAAACAACAAGGGTATGTTTTTGCATTTAACAAATGTTTGAACCTGTTTCACTAGGATGACCCTGCTCTGGAGAAACAGATTATTTAAGAAGAAGGAAATTATGCCAAATGTATCTTACTTCTCTGATATGTGTTTTTTGTGGACTGCTTATGTCACCAAACTGGATTAAAAATTAAGAAACACTAAAGCAGTTGCAGACTATCAGCAAGACAGTGGCAAACTGAGCAGTACGCAGTGTCAGCAGGAACTGGTGCACCACAGCCATAAGCAGCTGAGCATAAGAACCCCTGTGGGACCTCTGCAGAGAAACTGATGCTAGGTTTGTGCAGCTCCGGAAGCAGACTATGCTAAGGGGGCAACAACTCAGCAGTTGGACTCCTCTGACTATAGAACTAAATAAAATATACTGTGGGAGAAGCACCATCATTCCTCCCTACTGCTTAACTGAGTTCACCCTATCACCTTAGTGTCGGGTGACACTCAGAGGCACAGCTTGGACTAAGCAACTAACACACTCTGAGGCAATCCCTGAGTTCGGTTTAAGGGCCAGTGTGTATGCTACGGACTGTTGCAAGTGCAGTATAGACAAGGCAGATTTGCATCCCTCCACAGTCCTCCAGTACAATCCAAATACCTCCAGATTCATGCTATGAAAAAAAATCACCACAAAACAGTTTGATGGGCCGCACACAGCTCCAGAACTGTTTCAGAGACTTAGAACCGAAACAGTGTGACATAGGATCATAGTGCCACAGGAACATCATACAGAGGCAATTCAGAGACTCAGGGCAACTGCTGTGGAGTGTGGATGCAGGCAGTCTATGCCATTTCGTTGAAGGCCATCTCTGCCACTGCTTTACTTAACTTTATAAACACAGCCTTTGAGAGATGAAGGGTTATAGTGAACTCTTTTTGGTAGCTACTCACAGGATGGGAAAGGATCATGTTGTTCCTGCTGCTGGGGTGGTCTGGAAGGTGGATGCTCTTTGCTCTCTGCTCTCTGTCAGCTCCACAAAAGAATGGATTACTCTCTTCAACAACTCTGCCAAAGATCTGTTAATTTAAAGCCACTTGTTTAACTCACTGCTTGGGACTGAAAAAGGCTTTTTCACTACTGAGACTCACTCAATTTTCTGTGGGGACCCTTAAGCCAAAGAACCCTAAAGATGAAGCCTGCAGGCTTCATTGCTGTCATATTCCTGGCAGATATCATACAGAGGTCATCAGCTGACCCTTGGAGAATGTATTTAGCATATATATTAGACCAGCATACCGTAAGAAAATCTGAAAAACACTAAAGATGAAAGAAACAATAAAGGTAATCTTTAGATTTGTGATGTGTTAGGAATAGTCTCCACAGGCTCTCCATTTCATTTCAGATGCAGTGTTTTAGCATGGAATCAAAAAAAATGAATACAATATCAGTGAGCCGATCAATACTCCTTCTTCTTCACCTCCCCAAAAACAAAAAGAGTATTTGGAGAGTCATTTTTCTTATGCTACAAAATTGTGATCCCAAATTTCTAACATCCTACAGCTACACCAGGCCATCCCAGGAAGACACAAGAGACATGAAGCATGAGGAGACAGATGTTTTTCCTGGTTCCACTATATGAGGACTTCAAGTTTGTCACTATAGGATATTTCCTAGGCAAGAAAGATATACACTTGGCAGAGTCCACCTGTTAACCTTTCCCACTACAGCACCTCAGGGTCCAACCGTGGAGCTGTGCAAGCATAAAGGAGTGGATGGTCCCTTCTCTACCCACTGTAGTGTTGTGAAATGAGGCTGCAGCACATGGGGACTCAGACACTGCACTGCAGTTTCATATGAAGTAGTTTCCATGATACAAGCAGCTACCTGCATGTAGATGGATGGGATTTAAAAATGTAGTTAACATTTGTGACATCTCAGTTTTCAGATGCCTAAACTGAAATGTTTTTTAAGGATCCCCTGTCAGAAAACTCATCATCCTATTGACTATGGATTCCACTGAAGGCTCTCAAAATTGTGATACTAGGCTATTTCATAAGGTATATCTCCCATAAGAATACAGACAGGGAAACATTCGATTCTTGGATTATAACGCTCTTTAAGAATTTAGAAAATAACACAGCCTGATTTAAAATAAAAGTTTAGCTCCGTCACAATTATTTCCCATTAAAAAACCCAAAACATATTTAAGTTAATGGAAAATTCATATAACAAACTGGTATTTGCTTGTATTTATTGATGATTAATAATTCTATGAATTAAATGCAAGCTAGCAGAATTTTCTTCTTTATGTGATGGCCTTAGTGCACATGAAGTTGAACTAGTGTAAAATTATGTCCAGGATGTGTGACATTAAACCATGGCACGAGCTTTACCTGTGTTGGGTCTAAAAGTTGCCTGATTCTCAAGAATGTATTAAGTAACCCCACCAGAAATATCAGTGCTGTTACTGCTTTTACTTATGTATTTCATTGCTGTTGACATAAACTACCTTGAAATTCCAAGAAGAGCTTTTGGATACACTGCTTACAGGATAGAATTATATAATTGTCTCGGTTGGAAAAGACTTGTAAGATCATCAAGACTAACCATTAACCCAGCATAAGTCCACCACCAAACATGCCCCCATGTGCAACATACACATGTCTTTTAAATACCTCCGGGGATGGTGACTCAAACACTTCCCTGGGCAGCCTGTTCCGAAGCTTGAAAACCCTTTCCATGAAGAAATCTTTCCTAATTTCCGATCTAAACCACCCCTGGCACAATTTAAGGCTTGTCCTATCGCTTGCTATTTGGGAGAAGACACATTACACCTTCTTTTCAGGTACTTGTAGAGTGATAAGGTGCTCCCTGAGCCTCCTTTTCTTCAGCCTATACAACTCCAGCTCCCTCAGCTACTCCTCATAAGACTTGTGCTCCAAACCCTTCATCAGCTTCATTAACTTCGCTGGACATTCTCCAGCACCTTAATGTCCTTCTTGTAGTGAGGGGCCTGGAACTGGACACAGGACTTGAGGTATAACCAGTGGCCAAGTACAGAGGGACAATCACTTCTCTAGTCCTGCTGGCCGCACTATTTCTGACACAGGCCAGGATGCCATTGGCCTTCCTGGCCACGTGGGCACACTGCTGGCTTGTATTCAGCCAGCTGTTGACCAGCTCCTCTACGTCCTTTTTCACTGAGCATCTTTCCAGCCACTCTTTCCTCCAGCCTGTAGTGCTGCATGGGGTTTTTGTGACCCAAGTGCAGGACTCTGCACTTTGCCTCATTGAACCTCATACCATTGGCCTTGGCCCATCAATCCAAATGATACAGATTCTTCTGCAAAGTGTTCCTACTCTCCAAGTCAACAGTCCTGTCCAACTTAGTGTCTTCTGTGAACTTACTGCAGGTGCACTCGATTGTGACAGAGCCAGATTCAGAGTGCAAGCGATTCCAGGAATGGAACAAGATGTACAGCAATTGAAAGCTTTGTTATATGGACTTTGCAGTGTTTATATGGTTTACATTGTATGATTTCCCCACAGCTGTACTCCCCGGGCAAATCTAGGCATGCCTCGTGTTTCCTGTTCCCTGCCTTCCCTGCTTGTTCCCTGCCTTCCCTGCTTTTCCCTCTGATTGGCTGAGGGAGATGCAGGTGGGAGAGAGCTGATTGGTCCTTTCCATTCCCAACTCCTCCCCAGTTCCTCCCTCTCCTCCCAAGTTCCTATTCCCATTTATTCCCCTGCTTGTCTATCTCATGCTCTGCCCGATGTTCCAGTACTTTCCTCATCAAAGCTTATATAAGCTCCTGTACCCTCAATAAATCATGCATTGCACCCAGACCTGCACCTTGGTCGAACCCCTTTGTGTAGTGCTGTGATCCTTCACCCTGCCCCCACGGATCGTGACACTCGATCCCCTTGTTCAGGTCATTTATAAAGATATTAAACAGGATTGAGCCCTGAAGAACCCCACTACTGAGCAGCCTCCAGATGGATGTAAATCCATTCACCACCTCTCTCTGGGCTCACCCAGCCAGTGAACAGTGGACTCATCCAAGCCACGAGTTCCTCCAGCGGAATGCTCTGGGAAATGGTGTCAAAGGCTTTATGAATGCATCCATAGCCTTTCCCTCATCCACTAAGCAGGTTACTTTGTCATAGGCATGGACCAGGTTAGTCAGGTAGGACCTGTCTTTCATAAACTCGTGTTGGCTGGGTCTGAACCCCCGGTTGTCCTGTATGTCACATAATGACACCCCATCTGCTACATGACCTTCCCTGGCACTGAGATCAGGCTGGCAGTTCTGTAGTTCCTCAGATCCTACTTCCGTCCCTTCTCATAGATGGGTCATATTTGCTAACTTTCAGTCATCCAGGGCCTCCCTGGACAAGCAGGACTCTGGGTAAATGATTGAAAGTGGCTTGTTGAGCTCCTCTGCTGGCTCCCTCAGTACCCACGTGTCATGATTTAGGAATGGTATTCCCCAATTTAGTGCTCCCACTAAAAAAAAACATTAGCCACTCCCCTACCCTCCTCTCTGGTGGCAAGCAAAAGGCAGAGATCACTGGTTGAGATAACAACAATTTACTGGAAATAGCAATGAGATAAGAAAAGGAATAGT
This sequence comes from Cephalopterus ornatus, assembly GCA_013396775.1. Classification (NCBI taxonomy): domain Eukaryota; kingdom Metazoa; phylum Chordata; class Aves; order Passeriformes; family Cotingidae; genus Cephalopterus; species Cephalopterus ornatus. Next base: position 9,204 of record VZRE01003324.1, on the reverse strand, counting down.
AACAGCAGTAATACTAGTAACAAGTGTACAAAGAGAGAGTGATTTACATTCAAAAATGCTCACCAAACTCAACCCTGAGATAGTGAATGGTTGACAGTTCCCTATCCCCCCACACTCTGTTTGACCTGAAGCCATGCCCTTCTTCTCAAAAGCAAGAGTCCCTTACTTCCACCCTCTTGCAAATATGTGAGTGCTATAGAATAGCAACTTAGATGAGTCCACAAAGCTCCAGCGTCCGCCCCCTCACGGCTACTGTGAAAAAATTAACTCTGTCCCGGCTGAAACCAGGACAGCTTGGGTGCGTCCCATCCAGCCCCATAGAAGTGGTATAGGAAGTCACTGACCATTTCCCCTTGGATTATGGAGGCTTCATTCTGCTCCTTATCTTTGTCTTCCAGCTCAGAGGCCAGGGTACCTGGAGAACAATTGGTCTTGCTTTTAGAGAGTGAGGCAAAGAAGGCACTAAGTACCTCAGCTGTTTCCTCATCCTTTGTCGCTATGATCCCCCCCCCCACCGCTCCCCTTACCGCTGCATGCGTGCGAGCACACACGCACACACAGCTTCCTCCCGGCATCCTGTAAAGGATGGAGATTCTCCTTAGCCCACCTTTCACTCATGGTATATTTATACAAATATTTTCATAGTCTTTTGCTGCAGCAGGCAGATTAAATTCTAGTTGGGCTTTGGATCTTCTAATTTTCTCTCTATGTCAGAACACCCTTGTAGTCCTCAGTTGCTGCCCCTTATTCCAAATGTCATAAACTCTTTTTCTCTGACTTCCCGCCAAAGCTCTCTGTTCAGCTGGCCAGTCTTCTCCACTGGCTTATCTTTTGGCACAACAGACAGCCTCCCTGTGCCTTTAATGTTTTACTCTTGAAGAATGTCCAGCCTTCCTGGACTCCTTTGCCCTTCAGGACTGTCTCCCAAGGGATTCTGTCAACCTGGTTCCTAAACAAGCCAAAATCTGCCCTCTGGAATTCCAAGGTGGCAGTTCTGCTGACCCTCCTCTTTACTTCTCCAAGAACCAAAAGCTGTATATTTGTGATCACTGTGCCCATGATGGCCTCTGACCATCACATCACCTACCTCACTTAGAAGAACCTTGCTAGCATACCATCCCTCAAACATTGACGTGCTGCCCCTAGGCTTATCTCTAGTGTGTCTGGTTTTGTCCCTTTCCCCTTTCAAATCTAATTTAAAGCTCTTTCAATGAGCCTTGATGACTCCTGTGCAAAGATCCTTTTCCCCCTTTGAGGCAGGTGTACCCCTATCTGTTGCCAGCAGCCCCTGTAAACTGACCCATGATCAAAAACCCCTGCAATTCTGCCAGTGACACCAGGCTTGAAGCCAGGTATTGATCCATTGCCTCCTCCTGTTTCTTCCCTCATAATTCCCTGCAATATGAAGGATAGAGAAGACCGCTGCTTGTGTTCCTGATCCCTTAACCACATCCTACCTCTGACACCTGGGTGTCAGCAAGTTCCCCCTGGAGCTCTCTCTGGGGCAGCTGCGCCAGTCATGGTGGGTACAGAGCCTAGAGAGGCCATGGCTTTCTGCTGGCTCGATGCCACTGCTCCCTGGTCAAGCTGGCAGGGCTTCAGCATCCTTCCTGCATGCCCTTTCATGTGAACTGCTGCTGGAACTGCCATGCCACACCCTTGCTGATGCATCATGCATTGTTGGCAGCACTCTTGATCGTCAGTGCTCCCTAAGGGCTTCTTTTATACACAGTGGGGGCTTGGATTCCATTGCTCCTGGCCCTGGACAGGTCTCATCAGCCACTGTCACATGAGTTGCAGGGTCTTGGTGGTAGCACACGTATTTAAGTTTAGGAATGGAATGGCACACGTTATTTGGCTAGTGTGTGCTTTCTTACAGTGATAGTTTGGACTAATTACACTGTAGCTGTTTTAAGCTGCAGTTAAAATAATATCTAAACCTTTAGTATCTACTTCTTCCCCTCCCAAGGGAGGCAAGAGAAATGTATTACAGAGAACAGCAGTTACATTTCTTTATTTCAAAGAAAAATTGTGTAGCCTTTGAAACACAAGAAAGCAAGAAGAGAGTCTTTCAAGACTCTGCTTTGTTCTCCTTCCATGATCTCTTTCATGGCTTACAAAGGAGGTGACAATGTGCCATAGCATGAGAGTAGCAAGGAACAAGATGAAGAACTTTCTTTTGGTTTGTTGCTGTACAGTCTGTGGGTGGAGCATCCCAATCAAGGCTCCTGTCTCACATTGCCTGCAGCAACATTCAGCTCTATAAGTATGTAAAAGTGAAGAAATAGCTCCCAGATAAAGAAGAGAAGGTGGTAGTGATTGATGTCTTTCTTACTTCTTGTACTTCCTACTGAGAAAATAAGTGTTTCTTCTAATCACATAATTTTTTTTCCTCTTCTTCTGCGAACTATTAAGAAAAAACTAGAGGTGGAGATAAGCTGAAAGAATCAATCTGAATAATGCTTTGGTGTAGAGATATAAAAGACAAGGTACAAACACAGAATTAAACATTTTTGAGTTACAGTGGCAATATTTTTTAATTATTTTTATCCATCAGCTGAGTCCATACCTCTGTTCACCTATCATGCCCCAGTCCCTGGTAAAAACTGGACTTCAAAAACTGTGCATGTGTTAATACAGTTTACCCATTACTGAATCAGTTTAAGACCACTCACACTCAATGATTATGGCAATTTAGCTCTCGTCTTACCAAGGTACTATCGAAACCTGAATGCACTTTTATGTGTGCCAACACTCACATGCTCTGGAAGGATACTAACTTGTTGATCTGTTCAGCTTGAGATTGGTTATGGTTTATATTTAGATCCTGAAATGAGCTGAGTTTCAGGATCCCATGACATCCTTCCTATCTGAAAAAGCCTTTCTAATCTCATCTGAGGTCTTGGAAGTGGCCTTATTTAGGAAGTATTAGGTCAGTAAAGTTCAGCTCTTTGCTGGGAGATAACAGAATTAAAGCTAAGACAATTTCTTTTAGGCTCTGTAGCTCTTGAAAAGAGTGTGGCAACGACATCTTCTATCTAGGCTTCTTTGGGGAGCCCACTGATAGATCAGCATGGGAGAGAAGGTGTACCTCTTCTCTTACTGCAGAGAGGGAGGTGGGTAGTCGTTGCACAAGGAGAAATACAGGTCCTTGATGTATGCACTGTTCCTGTAGTTTTCACAGTAGCAGAGATCTGAGTTTCAAATCTGAGCAGTCTAACCAGCAACAATAAATATGGCAGTACAATCATGTTCTCCAGCTCAGTCTCTCACTGTTTAGTATCATTTAAGAGCAGGACTAATGAGCAGACCATGTTTGTAATTTTTTTTACAGATGAAAAGCCCAGTACACCCTCTGAGGCTGTGTGGTGTGATTACTGTTACAAGCCATTATACATTTCTTCAATCACTTTGTTTATTTTTTATATAAGAAATATTTCAGGTAATTGTTAGATGTTTGCCAAAACCACGTACTTAATCTTAGGCAATTCAATGTAGGAAATATGCATACTAAAGTGGTAATATCCACATGCTTTTAATCTTGAAGTAATTGTGATGAGATGTCAAAAGGCAGTGTCAAAAGCAGAAATGTGTCTCTCAAGATTACAGATGCTTATCAAGCAACACAAAGTAAGTTTTTTGCATTACTAGTGCTACAATTTAAGTGGCCTGGGATGAAAATAGTCCTGTCGGTGCAATGAAGACCTCTATGTACCGTGTACAAATTATTATAGCTGCAAATAGATGGTGAAGCAAATGGAGAAGAATTATTCCTTTAATAGTGTGTCCCTGGTCCGCTATGATTTAGGAAGCATAATTGTTCTGTGTGGTCTGGAAGATAAACATAGAAGTATTAATGTATTATTCTCATTTAATTATTCTGCTTTTCTTGTATTACTGCAATTCAACACTTATTTTATTCTGAAAACTAATAGCTTAGTACAGGTAGGGAATTCAATATCTGTTCTTTTTGCCCTGAAAACTATATTTTAACAAAAGAGAGATCAGCATAAGCCTGAACTTTTCTGCAGAAATACAAAAGAAAAAAAAAAAAGGAAAAGAGAATAGGGCAGTGTTTTAGTGTAGTCTCAAAATTAAATTTTTCATTCTTTCTGTGTTAACTATCATTTTAAAAAGTGCAAAATAAATTCACTGATGCTCCTGATTAAATTCAAAGATGAAAGATACATAGAGTGAGATCTAGAGAGAAAAAAAGAGTGATAAAGGATTACCACCACAGTGATTCAGAGTAGTCACTAAAGGCAATTCTTAAAAGTATGTTGTTTTGTGGCCAAAGAAATCACACATTATTAAGTGTAGACATTAATACTAGCCAAGAGACATTATCCTGATTGGGTAGCACAGTCAAGTAGTCAGAGAACTAATTGATATTCTTTATGTTTGCAATTATATGTACCAAAATGGTGCTACTATTATTGGTGAGGACTAAAGGAAAGGCAGGTTTAGAAGTCAAGCTCCAATAGCCAAATTTCCTCTTGAAAACAGTGGAAGAGTGACCAAAGTGTCAGTGTCAGATTTTGGCTCCAAGTTCAACTTCGTTGGATGAGCCTTACATGGGTAATGTGTCTTAGGGAACTGACTCGCTGTGAAGATATATTTCCAAATTGGGAGAACTCTGCACGTGTAGTGCCTTCATCACCTGGAGCCTTGCTTAGATAATTTTAATAACAGTGTTAGAAAGTACCTAGCATATGTATGAATAGCCAAAAGGACTAGGGATTAACTTCTCGTATCCACAAGGGAGGCAGCTTGCATTCACTGCAACCCCCAAGTGTGAAGTAGGAGATTGAAGGTGAGAACATAAACATCCTGATCCTTGTTCTCAAGGATATTGCTACATAATATCACTGATGTTCTAAAATGTGTGCATCTGAAGTTAAATACACACAAATCTACTAATGTATTTACAGATTTTTTAATATGCTGTGAACACCTTGGCATACCCTTATTTAGGATCAGGAGAAAAATGTCTATTTAAATATTTAAGTAATAAATATGATTACGTTTTCCCCCAATGACCAAAAACACAGGTTTTAGGATTTGAGAATTCAGTAAATTCATTCTCTATCTCTTTGTGATTGAAACTCACAATGAGACAAAGTTAGGGTTTTTAAATTTTATTTTGTTTCTATTTTAGAACACTTGTACTGAACTTTGAAGGTTTTATCCTACAATTATTTCAGGGCTCACTGAAACTTCCCATCTGCTAAAAAGGTTACTATAATTGATAACTCCAGAATAAGCTGCATACATCTTTTTTCAAGCCCAAAACCATTACCTGATTTAAAGGAATTAAGATAAATGTATAAGATTACAGTCCTTCATAGGCCTTTTCTGCTAAAGGTAGTTGACTAAGACATACAGTACAAGCTCCCAGCACTCTACACTTATACTCAACACTTGAGTTCTGCTGTACTGTAAGTGAAATAAATCTAAATTTTCTCTTTGCACTTTTGCTTCCTCCTTATTTAAATACATTTATCCCTTTCTGCTTTGCAGCAAAATATATTTTGCACTGGAAGAGTTTGTATGCTCCAGATATAAAATTGGCTTTATGCAAAACACAGTTACAGCTGGCACTCACCACCTAGTTCTGTGCGCTGCTGCTCTTGACCCCACTGAGCAGGGACTTTAGTATTCCAGGAAAAAATGGTGTTTTATTTGCTGGGAAGGTAAGTCACAACCCAACATCAATAAAGTCTATTCAGTGATCAGACTAGGCTCTCATCCAGTTCTTTAGTTTTAAGAGGCCTTTAGGATTGTCAGGGCCATTGAGCAAAATAAACAGTAGGTATTTTAAAAAAAGGAATCTGTGGCTTCACAATCTGAATCAGACATAGACTGAATTAACTGAAAACTGTTTATTAACTATCTCTTTCTGGCTCTCTCAGGCAATATGCTCTGCTTAGCTCTTGACGTTTCATGAAGCTGAATGGATTGCTGATTAGTACAGCATGACTTTTATCTCCCATTTTATTTCTGTGTCTAGCTATGGCATTGCTCACACCCCCCTTGCAATCCACACCCCCTCAAAAAATGTTCTGACTGAAGCCATAAGGCAACAATCTCATTCTCAGGCAAGTTTCAGAATCTCCTTATGGTTCTTGGAGAACTTCACATTTCTTGCCAGGCCTAAGTATGGATGGGAGCGTGAGAGTAGGTGTATGGGGCTTTTCAGCCAACCCTGCCAGCAGGAAAAGCTGAATTAGTCAGAGGTGCAAAGGAACTGCATGTGGTAGAGAGGGCTGAGGGAACAAGTTTGCGTGCAGAGGTTGGGTGTACTATTGAAAATCCAGCAAAGCAAGAGGGATTATTTTTATACATATTGTTCAAAGCCTGCAAAAATACAAAGGCTCGATCAGAGTACAGGAAGAAAGTGCAAAGTTGTTAGGAATCTGCTTGCATCTGCTTCTAAAAATTCCTATTTCAGCTCTTTCCCAAAGAGTACTGGCTAAATTTGCAGGTTGTTTTCTTGGACGCTCAGTTTCATGTCTGTTGATTGATTTCAGAAGATTCACTATTCTTGGTAAGAAAAGAGAGACACAAGAAAAAAAACCCAAGGCAATTATTAAATTAAGGACTGAATTGTGGTAACACAGCATAACTCTTCTTCCTTGAACGATGGGGACTCACCTCACTTTAGAAGGGACACTATCCCAGCCCTAAATTCCCCAAAGGGACCTTACCTGTGCTACAGTTCTGCTCTTAAAAGAAGCTCTTCTTAACTGTAGCCTATAGTATTACTTCAAAGGTCCTTTCTTGTCATGAGAGAGCATGTAAGCTGGCCATAGTTTATTTTGACAACTAAAGATCTATGATCCAAGGGCACTGTGGGAAGTGCTTACACTGTTGACTGTCATTTTAAATTGAGTGCATGTTGAGCCCAGTTTGCATTTATCATTTCTGCTAGGTTTCTCCCTCAACTGCCAACCTAAATCTGCTACAGAAAAATCCATTTTTAAATGGAAGTCAAGCGGGAACATTAGCATTGCTTGCAAAAAAATGAGCTCTAACAAAGCAAAAACTTGCCAGCAGTTTGCTATGCCTTTCATCCTCATAATATTGGCTTGAAAAATTACAATGGCCAAGAGATGTTAAAGGTGTCAGCTTGCAGAAAGGAAGAAGTAATCACTTCTTACACATATACCCAAGCCATTTAATGTACATACTCACAGTTCAAATGTATCATAAATTCTTTTTATATGGAAAGTACTTTATTCAATTGCTTAAAGTAATTTATTTGCATATTTTATTACTTCTATATTTATGGCACTATCAATATCACAGGGAATTTATAAATCTTCAAAATACCGTCTGTAAGAACGAAACCTTGCAAATCTCTTCTTAAAGCAAACTCTTTTGAAGGGTGATGCCTTATCACTTTTCTATATTCCCAAACAAATACGAAACAAGGCTTTAGGACCTTCATATACATTTAAAAAAGAAAGAAATCGTCTGGATCCAAGCAAATCTTTGCCTCCCAATTATTTCTGATATGCTGAGCACTCCTTTTCCTAGGTGTATAGTCCCGGTCCTCTCTATTTTCAGCCTTGCAAGTGGAGTTTGCACCAGCATTCCTCCCCTTCCCCAGCTGTAAAATGGACAAGATATTCCCCTGACACTGGGCAGGCATTTCTCCAAAGTGCAGAACTCAAGTAATTTCAAATACATATATATATATATATATAAAATAATAAATAAATAAATAATTTTTTTACACACATATATAAATATATATACATAGAAATGTTTTTAAATAGAGGTATTAATATTTTAATTTCTATAAAAGTTATATAGTAGTAGAGACACTTAAACATGGTAACACAGCAAATAGCGTATTGCATTCAGTATCTGTCTCCTATGTCCAGCACAAGCTCTCTGGAAAGCCAAAAACTCCCCTCTGGCATTGTCTGAAGCTAAAAGCGCTTTCAAACGTCAAGTCCTGTTGTCATCCTGGACATTAAAATTCAGCAATAGGTTTCTATTAATGCAAAAGTAAACAGAAGTAGGGAACTGTCAGTTTATAAGGAAGGGATAAAAAGACTTAATGGATTTGCCATCTGTTCATCATTTAGCACACAGGAATGGGATATTTAATTTATTTTTTGTTTGTTTGAGAGGAAAGAAATGGGAGGAAGACATGGCAAGGAAGTGATAACTATCAGAATTAGAAAATCCTTTCAGAAGTCAGTGAGAATAACATTTTTTTGCAGCACCTTTCAGCTAACATCATGCAAAAGCAACATCTGAAACCTACCCCCCTAAAAAGCAGATAAAGCTCCTGCCCTTCTCTGAACAGGATTGCCATTCCTCATGCAAAACACTTTCACAGAGTCTGACTTCATGTGTAAATCAAATAATAAAATTCCTATTATTCTTGTAGCCAAAGACAGTAGTGCCTAAACAAGAACAGTTCAAGAGGGCCTCCTGTGCCTCTGATGAGCAGCATGAGGCCTGGGACGTGACTGCTGTACAATCTCCACTGTGAGAAATGATGAGCCATTATGATCTGGTAATATTATCTCTTGTGGATTCAGCTTCATTCACTCCCACCACACACAGCCCAGGAACCTCTGAAGAGCAGCCGTCTCCTGCCTGTGATTTGCGTCCCATCCCCTCAGCTCATGGGAGTATGAGGTATGCTGATATTCAGCTGATCATGAACAAATAATCCATGTGAAGGCTATAAACTAAACTTACACTCCATTCTTACTTCTGCCTGCAAGTTTACTGCCTCTCTATAAGGCCTTTTGTTGACTTTTTTGTCAAGTGATCAAAGGTGTAGCACAAAAGAATCATCAAAGACAATTCCAATAAGTACCCCACAGCATTTTTCATTTCTCATTGAAACACTTGCAAGGGTAAAACATCTGGACAAGACCAAATATGTCTTTCAAAGAATTTAACTTCAGGGATGCTTCAAGGGTGGCCCAAAACAGGTCTAAATATTCCTATAGAAAAAAAAAAAAAAAACCAAAAAAAAAAAAAAAAAAAAACAAGGAAATACTTTGTTTCAAGGTACCTTAAAATTAAGTTGTACTGCTCAAAGAAAGTTCAAACAACTCATTGTCTCTGGTTTCCTTAGACTGGTCTCTCGTAGTGGACTACATTCTTGCTCATGTGACATTACCTGCCTTATTGATTGCACCTCACGTGAAACAAGAATCAAGCCTAAAAGAGTTA